>NEEE01006332.1:95355-108247 GCA_002278615.1 Pogonus chalceus | reverse complement strand
AAATTAGAAAATAATTATATATTGTTTGCAAAATGATAAATTATTTAAATCATTTTGAATCATTTTACCTATAATTTATTTTAATATAATTGTCATATGAAATATTATAAAATTTGTAGAGAATAAAATATATTTTATATTAAATATATAAAAGTACTTTAAACCTATATTTTAAAATATGTCACTTCATATAAACTGTTTTATTATATATTAAAATTGGTTTCAAATTACATTTTTCACTGAAATATAAACGTTAATATTTAATATCTTTTCAATACTTTACGAATCGTTATATTTCTGCTCCTATAAAAATCTACATTAAATTAAAAATAAATTTCTTTCAAATTACATAATTTTTTATGATATTTTTAAACAACAATATTTGAATATAGTATAGTTATAACCAAACAAGCACAATTGGAGTATCATTTTTGTTACTAACTTGTATTAACAGATATTTTTGAGTTGTCTATGAGTTAAACTACGTCATTTATAACCTTTTGTATAACTGAATGCGCCATTTAAACCCGTCAAGCTTGGCTAATTTGATAACGATCGCAAATGTATGAGTTTTATCATAAAAAATAATTTGAATCAAGGTTTATATAGATAAATATTTTGTTAATAACCTTTGAAAACCTTTATGTTTACAATGACTTTTTTTTCTTTTATTTTTTGAAATATTATTAAAATAAATTAAAATGAACATTTATTGTAAAAGTGGCTCTAATAACAGAAGGTAAATTATTTAAAAATTTTGAATTAAAATATTAAGAGGGAAAATACCTTTAGAACCATTAAAAAAAATTGTTTTATTTCATATAATGTTAGTTAAGAATATGTTTTCAAAATTTTAAATCAAAATTCAAAGCATTTCTGATGTTATAGCTAATGAACTTGACACCCTTACTCTTGACGTTGGAGCATTACTTAAACTTAAAACGTATTGTTCTCAAAACTATGTTTTTCAAAATGATGTGAGCGATAAAGCAAAAACTTTATGACCGAAAAAATGTATAAAATTTAGTGTTTTAAATGCATTTACCGCCTTAAAATAATTTTTTTAACTCATTTTAAATAAATCAGATATTATGTAGGTACACTATTTAATTTCAATATTTTCTTTTGAAAAATGTAATGTATGCGTGTTTTTTAAAATCATTTGTGCGAAAACTTATTTACTGAAGCTCCAATTTTGTAATACTTACTTACATACCATGTGCGGGAACGACTGATTCACGGAAAAGTATTTGGCGGCACAAGCTTGCGAGTGTCGCCATAGAACGAATCCGGGAACCAAGTTCACGCAAGAGGTATGTACAATATTTTTTGTACGAAAAGTTTAAAACAATTAATTAATTATTTATATTATTTTTAATGGTTATGTTTGACGTTTCATAGGTTACTGCTGTCAAATCAGACAGAATGTGTTGCCAACTGTGTTAATTAAATGCACTAAATTTATACTTAAAAATTAAATTTCATTCAATAATTAATCACTTTTTATAATTATTATTATTAAGAAAAGTAAAGTTTGAAAAACTATACTTTTTTATTATAAATACAGTTTTTAAATAGATACCTTAAAAATAGGAGTGATTTTTGCGAAATTTCCCGTAAGACTTTCTGGTTACAATGCGGTAAATAGAAATTTCAAATGTTGGTAAGGTAACGCAATTCAACACTTTTCAATGCATAAGTACAAAAAATATTTTTTGTTTTCAAAGTTCCAGCTTCTGCAGCGAAAGAAAAATTCTTCAAGATTCTTCTAATCTCTACAGTATGATTATTCGTGAAAGACTAAAACTTTATTTAATAAATCTTTGATTATAACTAATTAAAATTTATCATCACACACAGCAAAACAAAAAGTAATGAATAGTAAAATTTAGTTGCAATAATTAAAAAAAAAATCGTTTATAAGATATCTCTCTCGAAAAATAATGTTTTTATAATGGATGTTGTTATATCCCATACAACTAATAAAGTCGTAACAACCGGTTCATCGTTATAAGTGTTTTCTACTGTACACAGAACATAATCAGACATATATAAACAAAATTTTAGAATAAAGGGTATATAAATACTTCTCGAAGTTTGCTTCAAAAAGTATTTAATAATTCAGAGTAACATTTACTATATATCCAATATACACTCGAAAACAACAAGTGTTTCTAATATTTATTTCAGTGAAAACGTAAGTTATTTGAGAGCGGAAATGTTCAAAACAAGAGTAGTCATCTAATTAGTAAGGTAGGGTATTTAGTGTAACAAAGTACCAGGCAGTGAAACGTAAAGCAGAAACCAAAGAGAAATTACCAATGTTTAGTCAACGCCAGTCCACTACATCACAACTGGTCGAACTACTTCAGCATTATTTAGTAGTGTATCTATAAATCGAAGTCAATTGATGACTACAGAATGAAAACCGAAAACCAAAGGTAATTGTGTGTGGTTACAAACATCAATATATCAAATACGAACAAAAAAATTAGATTAACAAATTGTTTCTCTGAACTATAATTACACCAAATATCAAGGAAAATTGAATGTTACCAATTTAGGGAAATTAATGTCATGCTTTGATATTTCATTTCTATAAATATCAAGTAAATAAACACGAAATAGTTTTAAAACAAGTATTTCTATATTTTTAAATTTATAGAGTTTTATAAAATTGTCGTTTTGACACTTGAAACAATATACTTTTTCTACCGCCTACTTACTACAAAGAAGGAAATAGATTTAAACTTTAACGGATTTAGTTGTTTTTAGAATATTGATTCGAAAAGTACCTTTACCTGATAATATCTGTTTTTCTTACTCAATCAGACAAACGAAAAGTCTAAGAACTTTGAAATTTTCTATTTATATTTCTTATCAGACTATATAAGCAATGTTATTCTTTTGATGATTTATTGAATTGGAAAAGACATTAAACTTCTTGTTTTTTTATAGTTTATACCTTTAAGCTTATTATATTTGTTTCCCATTTTATATTTATTATAATAAATACATCTAAACATATTTGTTATGATAGCGATATTCAATTGTTCTATTTGTTACAAACAAAATTTTGGAAATTGTTTTAATATTTTCTTTTTGAAATTGGACTAATTACATAAAATAATATATTAAATGAAAAAAAGATGAGAATAATAAAGACAAAATTTATTAATTATATTATCAAACCAGATATATTTGATTATATAACAAAAGAATTATTTTTTTGCAAAATAAAAAAGATTGTAACTGTGATTATAAATTAAAATAAAGAAACACAATAGTATAATAAAGACTAACACTGCAATTCAGCACCTTAAATAAAATCTTAAGAATCATTAATTTCTTTTTTCCAGGAAGGAATAAAAGAAACTTGAAAAGTGGGCAAATGACTACATGTCGGTGTAAGTAAGAAAAAAATCACCGAAGGGAAGCAACGACGAAGTTAGATACTTCACGGTTCACCAATGACCCGATGTTCGCATACATTGCAGTGGGTGCAAGAAAGAGGATATTACTCAACAATACAATGTATCAGTTCGAGAGAGATATCGTATCTGGAAAATAATTAAACGACGCTGGGAATCACGCAATCACGTTCATAAATCGTGCAAGTTCCATTAATCGAAATCCGGAGTACCAGAGTCCGGAACACGCAGTGATATCAGGTAAGACTATGCGGTGGACAACAGAGACGGACACTTGCAACTAAATGAAATTTCTTCATGACATATGTATGTACGACTAAAGTTACTTATTTTTATTAAAACAGTCTTTTATCAGAAGATAATTAATAAATATTAAATTTAAATTGTTATGATTATTTAAAATAAATAGAATTAAAACATAAATGAACAATTAAGTCAACAAAGTTTAATTACAATAAGTAAGTAAGCAAGCATATATTTGAGAATAGTTACGAATGAAACGAACAGTTGAATAAATCGCAGAATAGCAAATGTCCAATACTGCAAGTTCCCATGCAGTATCCTTTGTCTTCCCGCCTACGCAAGGTCAATACAATATACTGATCAGCTCGAAGCAATTCCTGAATCCCGACCCCGACCCCGGATTCAGTAGAGTCAGCCACAGTTCCGGAAAATCCGGTCGAAACATGGGCAGCTGACTAGCGCGTTTCCTCTTCGATTAGAATGTTTTATCAAATAATCAGTTCTAATGTTTAATCACTGGCCATGATACTAATATTGTTAATGTGCCGCACCGGTTACGATATTCCACCGGATACACTAAATGCTGACCCATATTTTCTTTCATTATTCACTTGACGAACAGGAATCATTTTTTACGTGCAACTGGCAGTTAAATTACTATATTTAATACATCTATTTTTTCTTTCAATTAAGAGTACAATTAATATAAAAGTTTCAAAATTATTACGCCAATACTTTTCTAATTAAATACACATTACAATGTAAATACATAACAGTTATTGCTATATTTAAATGTGAACCATTGAGTTGGTAAGGTCGACCGATCCTGCAGTTTGATTAATAACTATATGTTTCAGACGACCACACACACCAGTGTTTTCATTACAAGTGACAGGTTGCTTCCTGAAATAGCACTGTTGATCCGTAACACTTTAATTATATAATCAGGAAATAAGTCATTCAAAAAACAAAAAGCAGATTTCTATCTTATTATGTGTTCACAATTAAAAACTTGTTTAAATTATAAAATTAGAAATGAACTGTTTTAACATATTTATATATTAAAATATTCAAGCATGAAAACATTTTTAGATACATAAAAATCTTTACTAGTACATTTTTTATTATTCTTTATATTTCTTTTTTAATAATAATAATAATAATTAGTTATTTGTGTCTTCTTTGATACATTAAATAATATTACAAGCATATTAAAGAAAAGACAATAACTTTCTAAAATTTTGATTTGAAAGATCTTGAATCAGTTGAGTTGAGAATTTGAAGCGACCTTACAGTTACATTCATTTATTGACAACAATAAATTCTGATTTAAAATTAGTGGCAAATTGTTTCAAATTTTTAACTTAATTGTTCTGCTAGCCGTTTAGAGGTCATCGGAGTTTTGTACTCTTGTACTAATATATTTTCGACTACTCTAAAATTCAGAATTTTTAAAACCAACCCTTTCAAATTTCAACAATTTGTTTATTGTTGATTTGTTAATCGAAGTTTTATACTCATTTTAGTATTTTTGACAATATTTTTTAATATTATTAAACAATTTTTTGGTATTTATATTTCAATTTAAAGTAATGTAACATTAAAAGAATATAAAACTGCTTATAATTTAATACTAATAATGAAAACTAGAAATAACTTGTAGCTATAGATTTAATGTTTGTTATTTAACAAAAGTAATAATTGTTTATTATCATTTGAGTTCATTTTATTATATTTGATTCACTTGTTAGTATAGTTAATAGATATTGAAATGTATGTACATTGTAAACGATTAAAGAACAGTTAAATTCAATCAATTTTCGCTTGGGGATTTGTTTTAGACATTTCTATTTGAAATGTCATGGCCATTGTATTTTGGATGAAATATTGTAAAAGCAATAAGTATACCTCTTGAAATCGTATAAATTCCATCAGAAAGAGTCGTAAATCTTAAAGCAGAGGTGAGTTATGATGAATATCATGAAGTTGTTTAACAAACGAATAAATCAAAAGTCGCGGACTTCCTGCGTGCACTATATTATCCCAGTGTAACTGTAACGAAAAGGGTGTTAACACCACACAAAGGAAACTATTAAAACAGCTCTAATGGACAACGATTTCATTCATTCGTAATCTGCGTTCGCACAATGTAGAAGTATCTGTTTCATTTCCGGTTGGTATTCGCACAGTCGTACCAACCAACATCAAAACAGAATAGAACAGAGTAAGAGAACATCCATATATACATACACATACACACACATACACAAATGATATTTCATGAATAAAAGCGCATCGAATCGCACCATGGTCCATGATTGTGTAAAATTTGGCGCCGCCCAATACCAGGCAGCAGTGTTTCATTCCTGGCAACCAGCCGCACGGCTAACCGCATACTCTAACTGCTATAACGGTTTACGTTACCGGTTTAATTAATCGTACAGACACATTAACGGTCCACGTAATCGTTTAATACCGTTTCGGTTTCGAAAACCGGGACCAATATATTTACCGGTAGTGCAGGCTGGTGTGGGCGACCCGGTCGGCTTAATGTCCTCGGCATGGCCACTTGAAACATGTAAGAATAATGAAATTCAATTACAATAATCCGACGGGCCGAGCGAAAATGCAATAACTGGAAAACGCCGCGTGTGCCACTTGAACCAGACATGAGTCCTCATACCCATACCCATTCCCCTTACGTTTATGTCCATGCTTCAGGCTAGGAATTATGTGCGCATATAGAAAACGGAACATCCTAACAAAAGCGTGGCGGGAATGAACAGATTGTAATTATACACAACTGTAAATGCTATATTCACATACAAAGAATACCAGAACAGGATTACTTCATTCATACCTTCCTCTATTTATTTCTCTTTCACCAAATATTATAAATTAAATTGTCAGTTATGCACATTCTATTCATATACATAATTAAGATCTTTTATTTTCTATTTTCATTTCATTTATTATCATTTTACTGTAATAAAAGAAATATTTAAACACTCTCAACATAATTAAAACTTTAAAGCCGTTTTTTCTATTTTTCTATGATCCAAAATACACATCCATGGTTATAAAAAAAGTGTTTGAAACACCTAGACAGTCCCAAGTTTAAATGTTATCAAGCATTTGTGGGATGCATTGAAAAGATAGATGGCAATTAGACAGAGATCTAATTAAGAAACCATGAAAAGTGACTTAAGAGAAGAATGATAAAAATATTGAGCAGTCTTGTGGAATCAATGCCAAGGAGATTTCAGGCCGGGCGGAAGCAAAACAGTATATCCATAAAATATTTGTTCTGAAATTTCTTTTATTATTATTTTAATATTTTTTTAAATTTTAAGTGTGAGATTGACTTTTGTTATTTGTAAATTTTAATTATGTTATTACAATTTTGAAAATAATTTACTACACTAATTTTTAGTATTTAAACAATTGCAGTGTGAGCCACTGTAAATAAAATATAAAATTCAGTAATTAAAAATTATAAAACAAATACACAATTTTATATTTGATATTGTTAAAATAAATAAATATGTACTATTATTAAAGTATGTATTAAATGTCACAAATATGAAATAATGTAATAAAACTGAATATAAATATAAATATTAATTATTGCAATTTGTAAAATTGATGTTAAAATAAAATAACATGAAAAGTCAGGAACAATAATATGTAAAAAAAGGAGAAAGGACTAGAATTGGAATTAATCCCTTATGAATAACGAACAGGCGGCAATAGTCGAAATTAGGTCAATGGATATTTTGACATTTGGTTATGTTCAGAACAACATGCTAGCCCATATATTCACAGACTACAAGCCATAGTGTCTGCAACAATTGTGTGTCGGGGAAACATGCTCGGACGATTTGTGTACCATCGACTCATTTCCTATACCTCCTATATTTACCACTACACATCACTCACACTCATTCTAAATGCATATATTATATATATTAACATTTTAATATGTAATACAAATACATACAACCATATTAAATACATCAAAGTTTCATGCAATGATTTTCAACACACTTGTTAATTCAATTTAATATAAAAAATCTATCAAACTGACAATGTTGCCAATATCAGAATGCAAAACAGAATTACATTAATTCACATAATATTATACAATAAATACTCTATCCCGCATATAATTATTATTTCATTTCAATGTTCTGTCAAAATCAATGCTTCAAATATTTTTTATGTGTTAAAATTATCAAAATAATTGTCTTACCAATTACAAATAATAAAACACTTATTACATTTCTATGGTCAGTTTATAATTATCATTGAATTAATTTATTTGAGAAATACAAGTAATAGTTTGTTGATTTAACATATTCGAAAATAAGTAATTATTAGTCTAAAGTGATAAGAGCCTCAATATGATAACATAACTTGACAATGTCTGGTATTTTAATAAATAGTCCATCTAATTTAAATAACCCAGTTGCATATATCAAAGGAATAGCATAAGCATCCAATGGAAAATTTTCAACACTATGCGTTCCCTGAACAAATTATTTGCGTAAATATAAACTGATTGATAATTATTAAATAAAATATTTACCTTTGGTATAGGACAACCCTGTATATTGGCTTCCTTTAATAATTTAGCATAAAGCGGTCCCAAAGCAAGTTTAAGAGAATTACATGCATCATTTTTCCCTATTGTTAAATCTTTATGCCAAACTCCATCGATAAACCTAGACATTGTTGCTTTAAACTATAATTTATTTTATTTTTAATAAATTAAAAACCCGATAAACATGTTTCAAACTCACCTTATATGTGCGATCAAATGGTTCCGCGAAAGTTATATTTGCAGTTAAACCCTGTGTTGTTTTATTTATTCTTGAAATTTTAACAAATGGAATTATTTCATCATGAACAAAGCCTTCGCATGGATAAAAAGCTTTAATATCGACAAATGGCTTGCCACTCTAATAAAATTATTTATTTAATAAGCATTTATTTATTTCTAATTAATACATATAACTTACAAGCATACCACATTGTATGAATCCGAAAAATGCTACAACACCAAAGCAAATAATTTTGGTTCTAAATATCATATTTATAAATTAAACAATTCATTGGTAAGTACACTAGTATTTTATTTCATATTTTAAAAGTTTATATAGTAAATGATATCAATTCATCAATATATATAATGTAATATGTAAACATTAAAAAAAAAAAAAAAAAAAAAAAACAGGAAAATAAAGTTTAAAAATAATTGCAAATAAGTATTAGATAAAAATATAATAACTATTAGAATTATAGATAAAATATGGATAATTATCAGTTTATAAATGAAGTTGCACAAAGAAAAATAAATAATGACATTTTTGCATAATATATAATATCATAAATCAGTACAATAGTTATTTAAACACATATAAACTCTACAATTATTTTAAATCACCTGCATACGATTGATACTATGATTGAGTTCAGTATTAACAGACTGTTACTCATTTTAAATAAAAATTATAGTTACTTAATGAACTGTGACTTAAATTGCTAATTATAAATTTTGAATTAAACTGAATCAAAGTCTTTCAAATTTTAAAATTTAGAAAGTATTATTGTGAGTAAATTTTCAGCTAGTAAAAGAAGCATATAATACTATATTATATAACAAATTTTTGTATGAGGCATATTTAGTTTCAGTGACAAGTTTGTCACATGAGTCGCAAGCGAGTGTTATTGTTCCACTAGAGTGTTATGGCTACTCCAAATATGCTGCAGTATATAATTTTAAATTTAGTAAATTTATATATATATATATATTTTAAAAATTAGATAAAAAACTACAGTCGTCGCCATAAAAAAATGTAATTGCGTAATCATGATGATACCGCCTTGCGATCTGAAACGTTTTATGTGTTCCGAAAAGAGTAATTGTTATTACATACAGGAAGGGTTTGTAAAGAAGTAACTAATTTAGAAAAAACCTGGGTACACTGCATAAATTATTTTTCGAATGAAGTTGAAACGTACTTCATATTATTGAGAAGTATGTCAACTGTGTGTTAAAAGGATAAAAAAAGTAACGTATGTCGAAGTAAACTATCTGCATATTATTATGTAATTACATTGATTCGTGGCGACGACTATACTATATGTTATTAAGTAATATTAGTTTTTGATTAGATATATTATTCCAAAATATACATTAATGTTTGCACTAAAACTATAAGATACTGGGGAGAAATTATTATAAGTATTTATTATTATTGTATTTAGTTACAATTTTTTTAAACTACTAGATATTATCACGTGTAATGAAAGAATAATTGCGCTCAGTTTTGCAAAATGTTCTATATATTCTATAAATGAAAATTATACAAGAATGATATTAATTCTGTAAGAGTATTAGAGAAAAATTTATTCGTCAACAAGTTTGGAATGAGAAAAAATCAGTTCAAATTATACGTTATAAAGTAATATAACCTTAACATATTACCTTATTACATCACTAGTGATATAACAATTCTATACAGTAGCGCAGAATATAACCAGTCTAACATTTAATTACTTTGTTTTGTCTTAAAAACCTTCTTATTATACATATATGATTAATAATGAATGTTTAAAATAAAATATATTTATTTATAGCTACTATCATAAATAATAAATTTTATTATTTCAAATGATTCATATAACACAATATTTGTTAAACATTAGCAGTATTAATCACTCAAAATTAATTATTGATTCAGCTTGGTAGCATATTTTCAAAATATTTGGTTTCTTATAAATTCTAAGATCCAACTTAAATAATCCAGTTGCATAAGCCATAGGAACTACATGAGAATCGAATAGAAAATCNATATAACATAGTTACCGGTTTTATAGGACACCCTTTAACATGAACTGCTTTTAAAAGTTGATCATAAACAGAACCTAATGAAAGACGAAGCGTATTGCATGGATCATCCTTAGCTAATGCTACATCTTTATGCCAACGATTATTTAAAAATCTATATAATGTCGCCTTGAACTAAATTAATATATAAATTAAAGCATTCAGAAACGAAACAAAATATATTAAATAATTACCTTAAATGTTTTATCTACTTGATCAGGTAAAGTTATATTTGCATCTATAGTTTGTTGAGTTTCGTTGAAATTTTTTAAATTAATATGAAGAAAAGTATCACTTGGCGTAAAATCCTTACATTGATAAATATCTTTTAATATAGCAACAGGAGTAGTTTTCTAATTGAATTATCATAATTTATTACAGAAAATAATTATTACTTCAAAATAACTTACGTGCAACATGCATTTTATAAATCTCAAATTTATTAAAAATATAAGGTNATATATATATATATATATATATATATATATATATATATATTACAAAAATTAAGTTATCTTTAAATTTATCAAAACAAAAACCGGAACTATAATTAAATTAATTTTCAAATAAAAATTACAATCATTATGTAAATTTACTAATTAAAGATTATAATTAGCGATAATAATATTCAGTTGTATTATAATATTAAACATATTACAAAAATCATAATTATAAACATATTAATCAATTAAAACAATACTGACAAAATTCATGCAAATTGGTAAATTTTTATTAGCAACGAAACCCTTTTTTTCATTTATCTTCCATTCGTCAAAATTCTACTCATTACGTTATTACTAAAGTTTCGATTTGAAAAACCTTCAATTAGTCAATGGTAGTATTGATACAAATTGAGTTTAAAACTCATATTTAGATAACTATTAATTGAAAATAAGTAACAGTCTGCTTCAACTACTAAATCCAGTTATACTACCAGTCGTTTCGAGGTAAATCAAAATGATTCATAGCTATGATATTGAGAATTAATCGCAATGTAATTATTATGTAAGATTCTTACTCTGTTTGTTTTTATTAAAATAAGATAATTTATTAAATATATATTAATTTTGTCATATTTTTAAATAACCCCTTTAAATTAGAGTAGCATTAACCAATACGAGTATCTCTGTATATTAAAGTATTTTTACATTAGTAAATATAATCAGGTATTGCTTTTTGTAAAAATGTTAGGTTATGTACAAATATTTCCTAGAATTCCTTTAAAAATTTGACTATTTTATACACTTATAATTTATTAAACGTTTTTAAAATAACATAAATGCAACCTTCAAATTTAAAAATATTAATTATAACATTTAATTTCATTTAATATTAAAATGTTAAATAAAAAATAAACTCCAATAAAATCTATTTTTATTTTTGAGTTAAACTTTTTAATATATGTTATAAGAGAACAAACAAAAACTCAGTAAAACAATAAATAATGATTCATAGTGTTTATAGAACAATTAGAAAATATAATAAAATACTTAATCGTCCATAGTAAACACTGCTTCAGCAGTATAACATACTTTTAGTGTATTTGGTTTTTTAATTACTTCTATTATTAATTTAAACAATCCAGTAGAATAAATCATTGGAAAAGAATGAGATTCAAATGGAAAATCATTAAGTTTATAAAATCCCTACAAAACAATAAAATAAATAAGTTAAAAATTTAAAAACATCTATTTGATAGTAATATCTACCGGTTTTACAGGGCATTTTTTAACACCAATTTTTTTTAAGACTAGTTCAAACATAGGTCCTAACATTAAACGCAGAGAATTACATGGGTCATCTTTGACAACAGAAATATCTTTATGCCAATCACCATCTACATATCTATATAATGTTCCTCTAGCCTGTACGAAATAAAATATTATTTATCAAAATAATTTCTGAATAAATGAAATATTAGTCACCTTATATGTCTTATCAAATAAATCGGGTACAGTTGCATTACCAGTTAGAAGTTGTAATGTTTCATTTGCTCTTGAAACTGAGATATATAATAAAAAATCTTTTTGTACAAAATCTTTGCATGAATAAACAGCTGTTATATTAGCTGATGGTCTGGTTTTCTGTTAAAATATCATTATTATTACTTAAAAAAAAAAAAAAAACGATAAATGTTTTACTTACAAGCATAGCGCATTTTATCGGATTCAATATCGCCAAAAATATGCAGAAAAAAATTGCAACTGGGTAAATCATATTTAAAAGTACATCTAAAACGCAATTTTTTATATTTTTTAAAGCTTTTTGATCTATTTAAATAATTCCAAATTTAATTACAATAATTTATAACAAAGAAACCGGAAAT
>NEEE01006332.1:28717-90224 GCA_002278615.1 Pogonus chalceus | reverse complement strand
ATATATTTGTTATCTATAAAATATATGCTTCAATTCACATCAAATGAACCGAATAATAATAAATCTGTATAGTTTTAACAACAATATACTCATTGTATCATTTTATGTAATAGTTTAAAGATAACTTAATTATCAAAATGTAATTAACAATCAATTAGTATATATTTCCATTTATCAATAATTGTAAAATGATTAGTTGCGTTTCAAAATTTATTTAGTTATGTTTTAAGTATGAGTATTATTAAATTGTGTTTCGAAGTGTATTCAATTTTATAGTTAACTACAGAAAAAATCTTATTTTGTAGATTTTTCTATTTGATTTTATAACATTGATTTAATAAATAAATATGAAATATATAACTTGATTAAAATCAATCAAATAAATATAAAATCAAACTATGGCATTAGCTGAAAATAAGTTCAATAAAAAATGAAATAAAATAACAATTGTAGCGTAATATAAAAACAATATTAATCAAGCCCATTGATTAACGGCCCAAGGCACGCCTTTATCACATGTCTATGATTTTAACTGAAGCGGTGGTATCGAACATAAAAACTATTTATTGCGAACGCATGACGACGCGTCTCGTAACGCAAACTCATGCATTAATTACTGACAATTTTTGCTGACAACCGTTTTGTTACATACACAATCACATACGTTTTCAACGTACGCGTTATTACATGCAAGTACGTAAGCGTCATACGCAAGCGCCCTAAATCTCGTGTTCTCGTTATACCACCGGAGTGACCACGCGATACCAACGTCAGATTGGTTAATTAGTATTTTATGTTTTTTTTACCAACGTGTGTTCTCAACTGTACCGTTCAGAATATGTCATTAGGTGAAGGGAAAATTTTAATTAAAATTATTTTATTTTTAAGAATTTAATAATTTAATTATTATCTTATATTTCTATGTCGTAAACAGATTCTTTAAAGAAAATATATTTCTATTAAATTAATATTATAGATTAATAACAAAAGAATGTTCTGCTTCACAAAATCATAAAAATAAGATCACGATTCAGCAATGTACGTTCATAATTGACATTTTCGAATTTTCGCTGTCTAAATATGTCGGAATGTAATTCACTAATATAATTATTTGGACGTACACGTCAAATTATACTACCACGAATTTATTGATAATTAACTATACTTATTCAATCAATCGGTTGACATTCGGCATTATAATTTAAATAGTATAAATAGATTAGTAATTAATAATTTGCTCTATAGATGTTAACTCGGATGTAGGTAAATAATGTATGAGTTTCATTATAATATTGATTATTTGTTATTCGTATCTAGTTTCAAACATAACCTTATTTTGAGAAGAAAAACGATAAATAAAATAGAGTTAAGTTATAAAATGAAAAGTGTATGGATGTAAATAAAATCCGTAGCAACGACAGTCAATTTAAAATAATAAGAATTAGCATAACAAAGCGTAGAACATGTAACTTAATTGCGGTTTCCACTTTTCGCTAGAAGTGCTCACCACAGCATCATCATACAGTTAACTCGGCACAATCCGACGATTATTTAGCTGAATGCAATCCACTAGTGATTCCAGGGATCCAGAAGGACCACAACCCAAAGTCCCTAGGACAAGGTTTCGCATCGCACTCGTATATCTGTTTCGTATCCGGTGGTTACTGATAAATTCTCTAAATAAATTTACCTAAACAAACAGCTAGGAAATCGCTGGGTCCACAATGTATGGTTGTACATAATACGTATGGAGTTAAAATGGAACACGCCCATCTGATGCTAGGCTGCTAGGCTGCGTGTGTTTTACATTACATACGGATCCGACCGAAAGACACAGCTGGATTAGGAAATGGTGATTGCGCATTAAACACAAAATTTCCTAATCAAGATAAAATGTTTTGTCTCCAAATTACTTTAACGCCAAATTGCTCGTTTATTACTTGCATATAATTATGTTATTATTTCACTCTTCATCTAATATAGACTGACTCATAACTTCCCTATTGCTGTTTATTTTTTTATTTAAAATGAAATTATTTAACAATGTCCTTAAAACAAGTAGTTTCATGTTATGGAATTCATATCATTCTTAATTTTCAAATCATAGAATGGTTACATTTTTCGCAACTGTGAGGTATTATTATACACTAGTGTTAAATAATAATATGCAGTTTCCATAACTTTAAATCGCATAACTTCAAAGTAGCGACATCTGGTAGATATTTTTAAGTATTAAAGTACATACACTAGCCAGAAAAAGTCTGCGTACACCAAGTAATGAGAAGTTTTCCCTTGGTAAAACAAACGAATGAAATGAATATTTTTTTAAAAATTATTGTATACATATGTATTTTATGTAATCTTAAGGATTTAGAAAAATAATTTAACAAATTTGAAATTCATTATAACCGAAATGAAGATTTCAAAAAGAAAAAAGTCACAAAATGACAGTAGAAAAAGTCTGCGTACAGTCGCGTAAATAGGAAATTTCTGGATTTTTTTTTTTTTTTAAATTACCTCCCCAAATCAAATTTGAATACGTAGTGTGTACAACAGTAATGTAAAGTACATTTTAAGACCTAACCTGATTGTTTCTAATAATTTTATTAAAAAGTGACAAACATGGATTCTAGAAGAAAAGAAATTTAAATGAGCGTAAAATAATTAGAAAATTGTGGAAAGAAGGAAAAAGTTTCCGGGAAATTGAGAAAACAGTAGAAAGATAACATTCATCAATTCAGAGAGTAGTAAATAATTTTAAGTCGATAGGAATTATAACTTCAAAGCCACGCTCTAGTCGTCCTCCAAAGTTGTCCCTCAGAAAGATGTTGAGACAGTTTAAGAAAAAAATTTGTACTGATACTACACGAAAAATTCTAGAAAAGGCTGGTTATCTTGAACGTGTTGCTCGCAAAAAAACCATTTATATCGAAAGTTAATACAATTAAGTTTGCAAATATAATTTTTTTTATTTATTTAAATAATAAACAATAAATCATAATAAAAGCTTTGTCAACTGGATGATTTAAAATTTGATATTTATTGTATTTTTCATAATTTTTCACATACATATATTTTTTTTAATAATAAAATAAAGATTAATATATAATTAATAATATTTAAAACTGATGACCAATACAAAATATATTGTTCATTAAAATTAATTATACAATTAATAATCAAAAATTTAATTCAATTATCTTATGAATAAATTTGATTGTATCAAATTAACAAATTAAACTATTATATATTCAGTTTTCAATACCATTTAATAAACAGAAGTATTATTTACATTATTTAATGAATAATACATAATTATATTTAATAATTGTGTAACAACCTAGATTAATTTAATAATACATTATTTGCTATACGAGAGATATTACGGACTCTTTTAAAATTTATTCCTGCAGATACAAAATGATGTATAAAAATAACATATTAGTACAAAAACATAATATGCTGGTAACGCGAACATGCTTATTGTTCTTTAACGTGAAATTAATACTGATGTTATCCTTTCAATTTAATTTGAACAAAGCATATCCATACATATACTATGAAATGACTGATCGAGTTTGGTCCAAAATTTGATTAAGCTAGCGTTAATAATGTGCTGTATATGATTGATACCCGCATATCACATATCGATGTGTCCATAATAATTTTAGGTAATCTACACATGCAGATTTAAATACAAACTTTTTTTGATAATAAATCAAATTAAATTTTTTCATTTATTTTATAAAAAAACATAGATTTTTTGATTATTTTTTGTTGATATCAAACTTTATTCAAAGCATATCGCCAAAAGTAAAAATATATTATTTAAATTGTTTCTAAGAATATTATTTAATCTACAGTTTCAAAAACTGTTATTTTATTTTATATAATTGACATAACTGTTATTTTGACACTTTAAATAAGTTTTTAAAGATAATTTTTTGGTTAAACATTAAATAATATATTTGTATTAATAAAAACGCGAATATAGTTGGGTTTTGTTAAAGTATAAACAAAATTATTAATGTTTTGAAAATTGATAGATTGAATACAGTAAATGAAAAGTAAGTTTGATGAGAAAAAAGAGGGAAAGCTTTCAAGATGATAGAGTAAAGTAGGTTAGATTGAATATGAGTAACATGATAATATTACCGGGAAATACACACATAGCTAATGAGTACACAAATACAGCCGGTGATCCGGCCACAAACAGCACAAATACGAAATAACGTCGCTGAACTGAACTGTATATACGCATAGCAGTGGTACGTCAGCTGTTTTTGTCAGAGTCCGGGGAAAACGATTCAGAGTCCGGAGTAGTGCGCGTCGAACTCGACGGATGATAAACGAGCATCGGCCATATGCCACGAGCAGCGGACCTCCACCACCGACGTAACTGATAACTTAATGACTGGAAAAAACCCGACCGGCTAATAACATAACGCTGCGACAGTGACAACGCGATCGCTAAACTTTTGGAATAGACAAGGATCAGAGATACCGATGCTGATGACAATTGCCGTAATTAAAAGCTCGTTTTTGTATCGTATAATACATGCACACCACTAACGTTCATACATCTAACACACAATTAAGAATATGACATTGATCAATTGATCACTTTTACACCACGATACAGGTATTATATACTTACAAAATATTTTTCAGACCTCTTACCCGAACGATTTATTATTTTTTTTACTTTATTTTATTCATACCTAAAATGTATTCACTATCAAAATATCTTTGTCTAAAATTAAAAAGTTTTTTTTTTTTGGAAAATACATTCGGTTTCAGAAGAGCAGAATTGTCATTTTAAATATGATGCAGACTAAACTTTTTCTAATACTATAAATTAAGTTTAATTTAAAAAAGTTTGACAGAAGTGTATTTGGGTTATAAATTATAAGCTAATAAAAACTCTATAATATTATTAAACACTAGTGCATGAATAATACCAGACAGTTGCGCAGAATGTAACGATTTTAAAAATATTTTAAAATATTTTTGGTATATGCGGTAAATAAAAGAAAATAGTGATAAATATTTATAAAATAAATTATAGTATTTTGCGGTTGAATGAAAATTTTGATGGTAATTATAAAAAGAGTAATAAAATGAATAATTTTGATAATATAAATGGACCAACTGGAAATGATGTTGTGCAGAAGCAAAACCAAAATGACAAATGTGAAACAATATAAATCCATCATAGCGTTCAAAACAGCAGTAACCACAACACAGAACACCATTTAGCAATTAACCACGGAAATTACAGAAGAACGATGCTTAAAAATAAAATTACATGTCGCAATGTACAAAAAACCTCTCAAATTCCGTTTATTTCATTACAGCAGAGCAAAAAACACGACGGTAAAATATATTTGATGTAGGCACGCGTGTGCCGCGTACCGCTCGACGTGTGTTCCCCGGAGCATGTCAATAATGACGCGGACAAATAAATTGAATCGTGCGACGTCGCACCGCGTTTATCTAGCCCCGAGCATCCCACATCTTCCTCCGCCACTGGACGCGAGCGTCACGTTAATTCAATCGGCGTTTTGTTCACAATTCGAGCACACCAACATTACCACACAGTCACACAGCACAGAGACTACCAGCAGTTTCAGCTAGTTTAAATGAATCCACGCTACACTGGGTTATGTTGTTTGCTCCCTAAGGGACTGAACAAGCCAGGACTCGCTTTACGTGATGTCCTATAAACCTGAATGCTGTTATATATACTAAAATACTAATATTTCATCAAAATACGCTACATTTACAGATTATATTTCATATTATTTCATCAATTTCTTTTTTCTTAAACTAACTCTAATTTCAGTAAATATTTCACAATCTAATATTAATAATTCTGCTTGTATTTTATTCAAATATAGATTTCAAATAAATTGTTTTTTATTTTATTCAAATAAATATTTAGTAGCTTAATTCCATGCCATATTAGTTAATAGAAGTTTAAGCTATTAGTTATTTTTAACCTTAAATCGGTCACTTGGGGTCGAATTGACAACATTGTGTTACATTTTTGGTCATAAAATAATTCATTCTCATCAAATGTATTTTCAATCTTTAGTAGTTTGTTATAAGTGCGTCTTGAGACGCATAATAAGCTTTTGTTTCAGGTTTGTGTCGACGCTAGGACTATGCGTTCCTGGCGTCGAAAAACACTTATTTTATAAACCCACCAAATATTTTATATTTTCTGCATAAGTAAAATCTGTGTCACTAAATTATATTTTTATCTAAAAATATGCAAAATTAAATCTAAAATAAAAAGACAAACACAGACAGATGATAAAACTGCTGTATTTCTTATTACTTTCTTTTGCTTAACTTCGAATTTAAAGAATTAAGTATAATTTTTATCAAAAAATAGTTTCCTTATCCAAAGATAATGTGCCTTAGTATAAGAAATAAATAATATTTTTATTAATTGATTTTTTAAATCTTTAAAATATCTAACAGATCTTTTAGGACTACACGCGACCGCTGCCATTTAAAATAGCTGCATTCCAGTTTGTAGATTAAAAAATGATTATTATATACAAAGTATTAAAATATCAAAAAATATTTTCAACAAGTTAAATTTGTTTCATAAATATATATTATATGAATTTTAATATTATAACAAAGTAAATTAATGTGTTTAATGTTTTACATATTTATATAATCAAATATAATTATAATTTAATTTCAAAAAATAAAATTTATTATTGTTGGCATTAAAATGATATAAAAATCCATTAATAAAAAAATGTATTAAAAATAAACAGTTTGAATAAATTTAATGTAAAGCATTTTCAACCTACACACTTGATAAAATATACATTATTTAACGAGTTTCGGATTATGAATAAATTTTATATTGAAATGAAAAAATTATAATTGATATTTGATAAATCATAAATATTAAATATTTGTTAGTATTGACATTTATTAAATCATTTTTATCTGAAAAATTAATTTTGTATTAAAAAGTATTTGCCGGGCGGATTTGTTATCCACGCACATAATTTAAAATTGTTTTATGTTTTCCATTTGCAAAACAAAGATTGTATTTGAAGTAATTCTAATAAAAATGCAAATTTCATTGAAACAACAGCAAAAGTTTTACCTTTATTATTTTCTTGAAATAAATAAGTTATAAGATATATAACAAAAATAAATCCACGGCAAACAATCTCAATTCCGTGAAATAGACTTATGATACAATTTGAAAATATTTTCGTTTATTTTACAAACAATAACTTGTCTAAAACACATCTATTATTGTATCACGGTGCAAAGCGGTTACTGGTACATTTGTATTGCAAACTTATAAATAAATGCCAATAAATTCAAATAGCAGCAAGCATGCACAGGCACATTGATATCCAAACGTAGACTTGTTTTACTTATCGATATATTTCAAAACGGAAAATCTCATCGAAGTCCCATAGAGATTGAAAATTGCTATCGTCACCGACAAGTACAGTCGTTCGCACGCAGCCTCTGTTGTCATGCAAGGAAACCTGTAATTTCACACGGCACGCACCAAACTCAATATCAACTCACGTTGTTTTTGTTCATCTCTATCGAACGCTTCTTATTCAACTGAATTGGAATTTTTAAACTACTTTTCCTTCGATCATATCAAATATTATACAACAAACTTTTTAATATATCGCTACTATACGTTTCATGTAACATACTTTGTTTTTTTTAACCAATATTAAAATGATTGCTAAACCTATTTTAATATTTTTCAATACATCCATACATATTTTATTTTAGAAGTTATTTTAAACGTCATTGAAATTTCAGAACTCTAAAAAAACTATACTATTATTTTTTTTTGAATTATTTGCTATATAACTAAGATTTTTTTTTTGCTAAAATAATTTTACGTAGTATTGAAATATATAAAAAAATTGACTAAATATATGCAGTAGAGAATAAAGATTAACATAAAACTTGGATATATGTTTTATAAATTAATCAGAATTCTCTCTAAGCGATATATTAGAATTATAATTGGTTGTTGCCTGTTAAAGAAAAGATATTTGGTCTACAAATATTATTAAAAATATTTAAAATATTTTGTTTAATTTTCATTAATCAAAATGCAGTCGATATTAAACAATAAATAGTCTGTTATAGGAAAGACATTCTAGATACAAACATATTAAGTTTTTAAACAAATTAAAAACTGTTTTTAACAATAGTTAGTTCATTATATATCGTAGATTCTTTTGACATAGACTTGCTTTTTCAATAGAAGATACAATCTTTTTAAAACGTTTAAATAAGATAAGAATTACCGAAAAATATATAATTTTATGAGCTAGTGAAAATATGATAAGGTTTTAAATAAAATATGAAGCAATGCAGGTGTTAAAATCCAAAACAGTAATAATAACAGTGTGCATAAAAGCAGTATAGTGTGTAGTTATAGTAAGTGCAGTCAGCAGTCAGCAGGCAGCAGGCCTGCAGCAATACGCGTGCATGTATCATAATAATTTGCAGGCAGTGAAGCGGATGAACCAGTGCGGTGCGACGTAGTGCGACGCGACGCGACGCAGCACCAATTATGGTAGCGCATTATCCGACATAATCCAGCCGAATGGCCGTGTCGGTTCATGCAAAACACGTCCGTTGGGATATCGAGGCGATATCGCCTCCGCCGCCGCTGTGGTTAATTGTGTTTAGAGCTTTATTATATCTCATATATGTTATGTGATCGCTGCATATATGTTATGGATGAATACACATGTTAAACAACTACAGGAATTACACACTGCATATTTTCACAAGAAAAGAAAATGTACATTTACGCTATTGCCCCACATATATAATTACCCTTTAATTGTTACGATAAATTAATTTATTTTAATTGGAAGGCGTTCAATTATAAATAAAAGTAATTTAACTTTAAGCACATACAAGTTTTGTAAAAAAACAAACCTTGAAATCCTAGAGGTATACTCAACATATACATACGTACGAACTATATTTTATAACGTTAAAGAATATAAAGATTTATTATATGAACAAACCACAGTAGAAGATAAAGACAAAGAGAAAGACCTATTAAGATAGAAACTGGCTTAAATCCATACGGACCCTACCTATTTCGCGATAATCCCAGGATAATTGCTGATCTCTTTAGAAACACACATTAACCCAAAATACAGTTCTATTCTTGTTACGGAGGACCCATGTGTAACTAGGCCAATTTAATCAGAAATTTAGTTTTCCGGTAAGTCGATAAGTTCGCTTCTACATTCATAAATTATATAATTAAAGAAAAAAACACAGCGGATTTGTTAAATAAAAGAATGATTATTTTATAAAATGAAGGAGAAGAAATAAGCAAAGCCAAAGTCGAAAGCATATATTATTAATATAGAGTTATAGGTCACACCAATCGATAATCCGAACCAATATATTTGGCAGTTGGACGCTAGGAAGATTGAAATGTGGCAGGGGAGCAACAGTCTGAATGCTAATATTCGGGATCTGATCCCACAGCTTATCTCCCATTCGCCCCCACTTATCCTACTCATCTAATCCCCCATTCCATGTTCTCTTCTGATATATCCTTCTTCATGTGCCGAATGCCTACCCGCACTCACAGTCCAATCACTGAACTGTCAGTACTGCGGGTCAATAGCTACAATTCTTTTATACGTTTTTACCACGCGTTCTCAATTCAATCTACCCTACCCTATTACTTCTTCATCTGCGTACGCGTATTGAAACTGTTTTTAAATGAATTCTCTACCTTACTTTTTACAAATCTATTTTAAATACCTTTACCATATTCATTATAAGTTTAAATAATTAATTTAATAAAAACATTCTAAATTAAGGTTAGCAGAAATGAGATTTTAGTGTACTAATAAAGTAAAAACAATGTAAGTGTATAAATATGATGACATATAATAAGATTTGCACAGTTTCTGAAAGCGAAGAAAGATTTGTGAGATGACAAAATATTAACTGAACTTTTTCGATGGAATCTGTTAGAGTTTATGAAGTACTCGACAGCAGGACTGTCGCCATCGAAACGTGGAAACAAATAAATACATTCTGCAATTTAGCCACAAGTTTTAGTAAGAGAAAAGTCCTGCCGAGCCGGCGGGATTGATTCCAGCTAATGCGTGGCCGGCCCGGTAAACTTCAGCAGCCCCGCCCGCTACTTGGCGCAAACTTTGCCATTTTCCCCAAGCGCCCAGAACAGCGAAGAAAGCGAAGGACGAAGTAAAAAGCCGGACGGTAACGGAGCGGATGTCGTTCGCAACACAAATCCGATTCGATATATCACCGCGATCATTTCAATTACGAGAACAATGTATTCTCAACTTTCGATCGGTAGCCGAAAAGAAAGCCAAACTCGAGACCAAGACCTTCAATATAGATCAACCTAACGTGCTACTTTACTTTTAACTTTGTTTTTCCCTTTCTTTTTATCTAAAAGTATTATTATACTTTAATTTTGAGAATATCTACTCATATATTGTATTGTAGATATATATATTTTTTTATTTTCATTTTACTTTGGTATATTGTAAGAGGATACCACAAAAAAGGTAAACATCGGAACAATACAAATATCGTTTTTACTAATATTATGTGTGCACGGATATGTGTATATAGACGGATGAACAGGCAGGCGGATAAGCGATCGTAGTGGACGGACGAACGAATGAAGGCACAAGAGAGGCAAAATGAAATATTACAGTAAAACTTGGAATGCTTTATACGGCAGAAAAAGTCTGTGCGCACGGTATAGACAGACAAGCGCATTGACGTGGAACGTTGCCTTGAAAATCGAATCATATTTTCTTTATATAAAGAACGGAGTATAAAAACGGGCCACAGCCGAGATCTCCCGCAGAGATTTTCTTCGGCTTCTGTCAAAAGCCAAATATTTGATAGAGCGACACTTTTTCCTCGATTTGGCTACTTCCGGTAACACGATACACGCGGTAATTTCCGGTCTTGACTTCAAAAGGCGCACAATGACAAGAACGCAGTTTTAGATGCACACAATACTATTATTAAATTGAAAAAGAAAAACTTCTGACTTACCTCTATGCCTGTTGGTTTGTTTATCGAACATGAGCATCGCGTCTTCAATCTGTAATCAAAAAGAAATTCTAATTAGTTTTCATAAATATATATGCATACAATAATATTCTAGTCATGCAATACAATTTCATTCAATTAATATTTACTTAGAAATATATAAACGAGTATTGCGCGTTGCATTCTAGGTTGAATGCATAATAAATAAACTTATGTTTGAATTATTAATGGCTTTAATCATTAAATACAACCGTGTTTACCTATAGCTAGATAATGATAGCAATATCCGAAAGTCAATCGTTGGTGTTTACCTCATTGTCATTTTGGTAGAACACTATCTGAACTAGTTAGAACCGGTGGAATATTATAACCCCTCGGGAAAGGATGTAATAAATCACATAGTCAGAATGTAGCATCGTCCACGGAGACGAGCAAGAACGTTATTATGTTTGAATTCAAATGAAATCCAGGAAGAGAACTTCAAGTGATCCATAATTCAAGTGATCAGTCGTTCTGTTATGCATGTCTGAATTGTAATAAACTTACTAAACTGACATTAAATTCACTGCATTGCTCATCAGAAATGTAATTCTCATTTTAAATTTTAACTATACACATATTATACATACTTTTATAAAATATAAATTTAACTTTTCAAAAGAATAAAATTGTGTTTGGAAAGTAAAAAAATGAAAAACAGACAGGTCATGGTTGGTATGGGTATAATTGATCCGTTCTGATGTTTCAAAGAATCTAGAGATTCAAGAGAACATCATCCCCAGCGGAGGCAGAGGAGTCGTCGCCGAAGTATCGGGTTTCGAACTAACATTGGCATCGATAACACAAAAGGCATGTAGGCGAGGGTAGACGCACGCTGGACCTAGTCCTAAGAGAGCCATTCCACAGTTATCCGCAACGAAGACTTGCATCTATACGGCAACTTAACAGCACTCTCGAGGATCTCTCATACAAACGTAGAGGTGTACCTGGCTGTGCCGTCCATTTCCTTTTTACCTTTCCTATTTAGACGCCCGAATGCGAATGAAAGAAATATATGGACATATTTGCACGAAGTTTTCTTTTCTTCCGCAGTAACAATCTTAATGGATAAACTTTGCGATGCAAATGTTATTTGCTTGTTTACAAAATTTAACATCAGATCCATATAAATAAAATACAATGTTGCCGAAGTTACTAAATGTAATATTTAAAAATTATATATTCAATTTATAATTTCAACGGATGGTTAGAGCAACATTTGTAATTTGCGTTCTTAGAGTTAAATAAATAAAAAAATAAATAAATTTATGTATAGTTGATAGAAAGATAAAATGTAATTTGATTTACTTGAACATAATTTACTTTTTTATAATGTAGTTCATTGATTTTGTTATAAGCTAAAGTAGCGTGACGAATTTAATTTATATTTTCATTAATATTCCATTTTGTTTTATTGTAGTAGTTGATAAATATTTCTCGAAAATCATATGAATATATGTTTGAATAGTTTATTTAGTAAATAAAAGAGTAATAAACGTTTTTGAAGATAAAAGATAGAAGTGTATGTATTAGAAAAGATATTGAGATATTATAGTAACTGCAGTAAAGTACCATCAACAACTAAATCGTATAAAGTTTGTGAAGCATGATTTCAGTAGTCAAGTGAAATTGAATATTTATGAGGAAGTACGAAGTAAAAGAGGTTTATTTGTGAAGAGACGTTTTATTATCAAAGGTGTCAGCACCATAAGCCATCTGGGACCATCGAGAAAGGCTCTCAGTATATGTATGTATGTAAAAACACGAATCGGGACAATACAGAGTTGAATACGCGATTCCCTAAAAGAGAAAGAGTGAGATGGAAAAAGAAATAGCACTTGAGATCCGCGGTTCCAATAACCCAACGGCAATAGCAGCGTCGTTGTAATCTAAACGAAGAGAGCAAATGTTGTAAAATTATATGTGTGACTGAGATAGTGATACGCAGGTGGAGACGGCGTACATTTTAAAGATGGTTGTGGTGACTCGTGCTGCCAGTTGCGCGATACGAATGTTTGCATACGACGACCTTTCCGCTCATGTTGTCGCCACCGACGTCTTTAAGTGGTTTCATTCAGGACCCAATATTTCCATCACAGCACAGTATTACTGAACGACACAGCTGTGCACTGCCTGCACTACTATATACATTCTCAACTAAGAACTTACATTGCCATGTTTGTTACAACAATGTTATACAGAAATATCAAACTCAACTCATAAAATATCTAACACTAAAAATTTTTAAACATAAAATTACCTTCTAAACCAAACAAATCTTTTTTCAAAAACTAAGTTAAATTTCAAAGAATCATTTTAAACAAAGAATTATGATAAATGTATCAGAGAAAAAATTCTGAATTTGAAACAGAATAATGAATGCAATTGCTTATGAAATGAATAATTAATTAATTAAGTAAGTATATAATTAAAAAATATATTAATGAATATCTACTTTTGTATGCAAAATTAATAAAACCATTAAAGATATGAATTCCTTTTTGCAAAGATTAATTTTTGATATGAAAATTTTTGTAAATGTAAAACATTATTATTATTAATGGCTGTGTTATTAATCATGAAATGGTTTCATTTATATAAGAAGAAAAATATGTCAGGCTGTTTTATTTGAAGTATCATAGTAAGTTATATATTCATATAGGGAGAAGGCGTTTGGTGTTAGGCGTAATTCTGTGTGACACACGATTTAAATATTAAAACTAAGCAGCAAGTAAAACGGGTAACTATTAGATGATTTCCCATGGTAAACTTCCTTAAGATAATCTGAGTGCAATCACGACTTGGTAAACTTAGGACGAGGCGGCCGTTTGGTTGGTTGGTTGGTTGCCGTATCCCTAGTGGCCCGTCGGGTCGTGCGGACGGTAACGACATCTGATGTTATACAGCCTCGTCTTTCTTCTTTCGTTTGAGAGATGTCTTGATCACGGCTTGGCGTCCCGTATACCGCACCACTTTACTTGTTACCAGAATGCTGCTGAACTAAAGTAATAAGATTGAATTTCTAGTCGTTTTGTTCTTTTGATTTATTTTCACATTTGTGAGAACGGTTACTGCAGCAATTTAAGTTATAATTGGGTAGTTACGGTGGCGGTTTGATTATCGTTAGCCAATTCTGATGCCTGGCCAGCAAACCACGCAGAAGTACATTTGGAAAATCTTTTCTTTGTTTTTCTTTCATTCTTTATTCAATTAGATGTGCATAATGCAAATATGATTTCCCTCATTAAGATTACAAAATGCTTACAATATTTTCAGAATATAAAACTTTAAAACTCTTGTCTAATGAATATTGTATTTATCAATGATAATTCTAAACGATTTTTTTAACCTCATTTTCTTCATTATAATTTGAATCTACTTTTATAAGTAATGAATGAATTGAACAAAGAAAATCTCTCACATATAATAATAATAAAATAAAATATCATATTAAATATTTTTTAAATTATATTATTGCATTACAACGACCACAAGTTAGATTCAGATTTTTTTTTGTTTTTTGGATTATTAATGATTATTTCGTATTAAAAGTAGTTTTTTTAAATATATATTTGTATAATAAATGATGCTTAGTTCTTATTCCATTTACATTTAAAAAAATAAGTTTTCGACTATTTCATTATTAGTTTAAAAACTATAAAATCTAAAAACAGTAAATTGGTAAATTTTCTGTATTTTATAGAAATGGTGAACCGAGATTTTGAGCAATGATAGTTAATTTTATGTGTAACAGCATTTGAGGTTAGTAAATTTTTTACTGAATGCAGCTATTAACATATTATAAATTCGTTAGTTTTTGAAATTTAAATTGTAAATAGTGTAGATTGGAGTTTAGCGTATACGAACGCTAGTATGCAAATATAGATGTCGACTGTATCGGGGAAGCTAAAGTTGTCTTGCTCTCTTAAAAAGTAGGTAAACGAACGAGTGAATGAGTGAGGCGAACAACATAGATACACACACACATACAAACATAAAGGAACAAACAGTTTATATGTGTTCGACGGTAAACTCACGAATACTATTTGTTGTCTTTGTCGTTTGAACGAACAACTTTACCGTTTTATTTTCACCATCTCACTCACACACATTCAATTCGAGGCCTTTTGTTATTTTATACATATTCAATTTGGTAGTCGCATTTGTTGACAGCAAATTCCAATGCCGCCAACAATAACGAACGAAATTTAATAACAACGCTGAAATGGCCGGCTTCTTTTGCATGCAGCTATGGGAATATAAATATCAGGTTTTATTATTGACATTTTCAAATCGTTCTTTGTTTGTTAGCAGCCGTATCGTTACTCATACGAATCAAACAAGTTCATTTTTATTAAATATTATATTCGATATATCTAATTTTTCTTTCATTATAGTCCACATATTATATTCTTCATATCAAATTATTAATTATAACATTTTATCTACTTTTACTTATTTTTATCGAACGACATTATTAAAGTATAAAGCAAAATTGTATATATGTATGTATGTTTAATTATTGTAGGAAAAAAGAGAATGCAGATAAAAATAAAATAATAGTCGTAATTAGTAGAAAAATACATAATAATAATGTTTAGAGGAGAATTTCTGTAGAGCCGAGAATCAGCGCAATGCAATTAAACAATAGCGTTGGGCGTCAAGCCAATTCGCTACCTCATTCTAACGCGACAGAACTAAAGTTAGTGCGTCTAAATGTTCCGGTAACAATGCACTATGTGAAATAATTGCCAGAGACTGTTGTGCAGTGCAGGAACAGGTAAATGTAGCAAACCGAGGCCAGCCAAGCAAGGCACGACTGTTAATGACAATGTAACACTCTGTTCAAATCAGGTATACTACATGCTTCGCATTATTGAAATTTCATTGTATAATAATGATTTTATAATAAACAGACAATATTTTATTTAAAACATGATATAAGGAGCATATTGTTTCAAGTTATTTAAATATGAATAAAAGTTTTCATATAGATTATTATAATTATAATCTGATGAGTCAACTTGATGTATTTTCAAGTAAAATTTTACGGTTTGTAAATTGGTTATGGGCGATGCAGACTAGCACAAAAATTATTACGAATGAGTGAACTATAATAATGAATGATTCTTTCTCAAGAAACCAAGGAGCCGAGAGCTACAGCAATACCGTATATATCTCGCCTGCAGATTCTTAATCTGTCAGCCATTCATCGACCATGAAATTTTAATGGAATGCTCTTCTTATTCTGCCGAATGGATTGTCTTCTTTTTCAAGACACACCATTCCAATGTAAGGAAATCATGAAAATAAGCTTACTAGATAATATTTCAACTTGTCATTTTTTTACATCTCAGTAGCACAATTTATATTATCTACTATTCCGACAAAATTAAAATTTTTATAATTCATCAATCAATCTTCTTACTGAAATCTTTTCTTTTTTAAAACTTTACTTGAATAAAAAAAAAAAACCTAACAGCGTAAATCATTTCCCCAAAAACTCCTTACATTTTTATTTTTAGTTCAAAAACTTTTAATAGTACTAAATGAACAGAATTTTAGATATTTTGAATAATGTTGCTTTGAGCTAAATACAAAAACATGAAAAATAATGAATGTAAGGTATTTTGTAGGTAGTAATAGTTGTTGAATCCATAAATAAACTTGATTTAGTAGTTTAACGATAATTTTCGACTAAAAATAAGGAGTGAGAAAACTGGAAAAATTTGCATGAACAATACCGAAGAAAATTGTTTTTAAATAGGCACATTAAACGCAATTGTCCCATTCCAAATTGATACAAATTGTTCCTATAAAACCTGTAATCGCTTTCGTTTGCGGTATCTGCCGAATTAAAATTCGAACGCGGGACTCAATTAAACCGTACTCAGAGTAGAGAAGTTGCGAAGCAAATTCACGCAAACAGTCCGCAAAGCTCTCGATAACTTTCTATTAGTCGGATTAGTTCGATCTGGTTCAGCTTGTATCTGAAGGAGGCACAAGGCACGAAGAACGAATAAGGAGTTGAAAGTTGCGCAACCGAGCTGATGGTTGGTGGACCATACAAAAGTCGGTGCGGTGGTGCGAAGCGGGGAAACGAGAAGTAAGAATTTCTAAAGTTGCCCCCGTGAATTACCTGCCAGCGGTGTGAACTTGGGTAATTTATCAGGGCGAAGTGCGAGCAGATAAGCAAGCGGTGTGGCGTGGACGCAGTCGTCTAGAAAATAGCCTAGCAACCCAGTGCATACACAATCAAAAACCTCCCGGCTAGTTTATCCTTACCTACTACATAAAATACCCGTATTCTTTTAAATTAAAACCTTTAAAGATTAACACTACATTATTTGTCTTATAATCACATAATATTTGGCCAATAAAATCACTAAAAGCTTGAAAATTCAATTATACAAAACATACATTACGAAATTGTTCGAACAGGTATTTGTATTGAACAACAGAAGTGAATAAAGTAGCACTACGAAGCAATGCATTTATCATTCAAGGTGGGTTCGTAGCAGTAATTCAATAGTTGGTCAAGCTCGGATTGAAACCGGCAATCGGACAACGCTCCCAACGAATAAAAGCACCACTAAATCCTCGAAAGAATCTAACGAACACAATTCAACCCAGTTACATACAACCATTATTTTCTATTGTACTAAAACGTGAATTATATTCTATATCAAATAATATTGATAAAAATATTTAATTTTGAAAAGTAAGTAAAGTAAATTGCTTTGTAAACATAAATTGCAGTGGAATTAATAAATGAATTACAATTGGTGGCCAATAGAACAATAAAAAAAATATTAAAAAATAAAAAATGATTCAACTGGCGTTAGTGAAATTTTCATCATGACAGTAACGAGGCATTTTAAAATTTGTTCAATTACTGTAGATATAAAATGTGATATGCTAATATGATAGCAAAAATTTCAGTAGAAAATTACATTGAGTGTTTCGAAAATGTAGCAAATGCAAAATTCGTTCAATTTCATTAAAAAACATTGTCGAGCGAATGTTATATGCGGGATCCCGTTGCAAATTGTTTGTGCGGGACGGGACACCGCATCGATTAACATTTTCGTACAGCAACAGTAGCGGCAGCAGCAAGCACCATTGTCGCGTAAAACTAGCGTCGTTTTTGTCGACGCCGATTAAATTTCGAAACAATAACACGACGGCACAGTAAACAGGATTCCCGGGTGAGATGACAGAGGGGCTCTAGGTGGAGGTTATACATAGATATAAATTATTACATTTTTGCAACGCACGGTTCGGCCGTTGTACAAAACTTTTTGTGAGGTATAAATTACGTGCATAATGGAATACTTAAAATAATATATGGAATATAACTCCGCCATTATTAAAATTGAAATTTTAGCAAACGATCGTAACGATTCGGCTCTGCACTGTTAGCTTAATCCCGAAGATAATCCTGGGGTAATTACGAACTGTTCAGAATTTACGTTACTGCATATATGTATGTGAATCTAGCGTTATATGCTGGCGTGACAATATTCTGTTAAATGCTAACGGCATCTAGTAAGCCACTAACGTTTCAAATACTCATTGTATATGTACATATTAACACACATCATATATTATCATGTTTAGTTTTGTTTAGTCTATACTAGATGGCCCCAAAATAACAACATTTTACATACGCTCTTATATTCACATATTTCAAAAACCTCGGATGATTCCAATTTCAATTTGATTTTAATATTTAAACGCAATTATAATTACTTCTGGATTTTGGGGATTTCATTTGTACATAACTCAATTTACAGGCACTGTTTAACTAATTATTTACAATAAAACACCAATATAAATATCTCTATTTTAAATTACTACTAATATGAATTATTTAAAAATTCATATTCCAAACACCAAATCTAAATCATGAACAAAGCAAACTATCGAAATTTTAGCTTAAACATAATTATATAAAATGAAAAATACAGTGCAGTGTAAAAATCATACAAAAAAATCTAATGTAATTTCATATGCAATGTATTTAACCAGTTTATCTTCCATAATTACATGGAGTTTTTAAATCTCTAGCGTAATAACACAGTTAGAGAATTGCTTTTATGACGCGTCGCGTGGGTTTTACATGATCTTCAGTTGTAATAACGCGTCCTGAAATTCCCATTACAAAAGTTAAATTTCACAAGAAAAATTCACTATATACATATATTTTTTTAACATGTTTGTGTAAAAATATTCACAACAGTAATAAATACTTGTAATATTTTATTTAGTCTCAATATTTATTTAAATTAATCAATCTACTAGTTAACCCGACAAAGAAGTAGCTGCGAAAATATTCTAACCCCAAAATTTGATGCAATCTTGTAAACAAACGACGATTATTATATTGTATACAAGTTACGACTTAATAATGTTGATATTAAAATACCGCAAAATAAATAGATTTTGATTTATTGAAGCACTTTTAGAAATAATTATTCGCTTATTGAATAATTGACATGATTTGAATAGTATGATAAATTAAATATAATATATTTGCATAACAATGGAGAAAATGATTCAAAAAATGGAATCATCAATAAAATAATGTGGAGTATCACGTTGGTTCATTTTTCAAAAGTCGACAATAATCAAGCACGTCCCGGTAAACTCAATTTCCGTGTCCGTTAATGGCTAGAATAAATGTGAAATTATTAAGCAACCAAGCAAATAAAATACCGCAAAAATATACACTGCATACAAGGAAACAAATCCTTTTATTCCGGATCACGGCGGAAACAACCACTACGATAAAACGCTAGGGACAGGTTAGGCTCAGCCCATTAACCTCTATATGTTATTTTTCGTAAAACCAGTCTCAAATTTCCATTTAATCCAGCTAGTAAATTACTTCATTAAAATAATTCAATTCAATGTAAGTGAATGTTAAGTTATTTTTGCAGATATTTGAGAGAGAATGGAATATCTAGACAACTGAACATGAATATATGCCGGTCCGTTTCACAATGATACAAATTACGTAATAGAATATTCTATTGTGGGCGGATAACTGTGTGGGAAGTGGGGTAGTCAATGGAAACATCGCGCCCTCATATACCTGGAATATACATTAAACTGGTAGCAACTTGTATAGAGTCGTGAATGTTTGATGGCGGCCGGCGCAGTGCCGTGACACGCGCCGAATACCGCAAGTACCAAACATTGACGTCGGACCAAACCAAACTATATTGTATGTCGTATGTATTTATGTATGTCTGTCAGTCCCAAGACACGTAAATGGTTCTAGCACATGCCATATAGATCGAATTTATAAACTTTTACAAATAATACTCAAACCAATTTAGCTATTATTGTTACTATAGTTATTTTAATTTAAGTTTTTAATCTATTACTATTATTATTTGTTGTAATATCGTCTTGACAATTTGCGATAATGTTTTTAAAATGTTTCAAGTATTAAAAATAAATATTTTATGCAAAAGAAATTTACGAAAAACAACAATAACGAACATATTTTACATGACAGGTATTACAAGAACAAACAAAAAGCGATAAGATCATTTTAGTTGCTGAAGCAGAATATACAAGTAAAATGCATATCATATAGTGGACCTTGAGAAAAGAGAACGATGGCAGTATAGTGCATATCCTGTTTGAGTGAATTTTCAATTCACTGAGAAGTAGTTTGTTGAAATGGTCGCGTGATCACTTTCAATGCTCTGAGATTTTAGACTCTGATAACACGCGCACAACTAATATATGCAAGTACAAAGTTAACATACATATATAAATATAAGAATGTATTGATGCTTTTGAAACTTTTTGTTCTATGTTTTGTAAGAACGAGGAAGCAAAAGAATAAGACAGCACCGTTTATCGTGTATTTTATGAACGAATGCAATCGGATGGTCGTCAACGATTGCTGAACTGGGAAACGAAGTGCTTGCTTGTTTCAAAGCACTATTCTACAAAATTTATACAACTTTACTCTTGCTTCACCATCTATACCACTATTTCTCGTGCTACGAACACTTACAGAATTTCATTTCTAGTAGGAACGATAAAACTACCCTTCGTTGGGCTGTGGAAATTTATAGAGTTCATTTTAATATATTTTGATAAAGACCAAATAAATTGCTTGTTGTTGAAATAAAAATTCAAATAGAATGTCGTTCTTATTTTCATATTTATTGTTAAATTTATTGAAATAAGCTGTATAATATATAAATCTGACGTTTTTCTAATACTGAAAGATTTTTATTACCGATTTCATTGACTATAACTAAGAGTTTTAAAATATTTCTTTTAAATTATTATTAATTTTCCGTAACCTATCACATTTTAAGTAGAATTTATTATCACAAAATTATAGACAGTAATTTAAAAAGAAACACTTTCAAATTGACTCCATAAATAGTTGAACGTTTAATATCGTCATATTTCATGAATTTCTTTAGTTTAATTAAGTATAATATAAGATGCAAATATATTTTTTAATAACAGAATAAGTTCTGTATTTGTTCAAACGAATATCTTATATTTTCTGATAAAAAATCGCTATTTGAGTCTATGTTATGCGTTGAAAAACTCTTCAAAAGAATAATCATAATGATGGAATATGTATGAATTGAAAGTAAATCAACGATAGCAGTATTTAGCTGATTAAAGATATTCAGTACTTCCTAGAGAATTCAGATTTGTATTTTTATATTTCTTATACTTTTTGTAAGAGTTATAAACGAAAAGCACGCGATAGTTTTATTGTATGGCTGGGTACAAATTGAAGAGACTCTTTTGATTCCACGGATTATATAGTCGGGCAATTTCCGATGCAGTAAATTGTAGCATTTTCCTTGCTGCGTAATAAACTATTGTGAGAAGAAAATCGATTGTGTGTATGAGTGTCTCGTGAAATAAGTTCTAACAAAAATAATGCTATTTTACGCCATATTTCACTGATGAAGACATAAGCCTGTCAAAAAAAGATTGATAACGGATGAGTGAAATATCGTGTCTCTTTCATGGATAAATTAATTTAATATTTTTTATTATTTATTATATTCTACATATATAGATTATTTTTAAAATATTCCTCTTCATTTAATGTATTATTTTATAATTTTATATCAGATTATTTAGATATTGAAAAGTTTAAATTAGTAAATTTGTAAAACAGGAGTAATATAAAATAATTTCTTTTTTTTTTCTGTGTATAATTACAGTTAGCGCAACACATTTTTTTTTATCGCTTGTATATACATTAGTGCAGCAATAAACGGCCCCTGTTGTTCCAAATCAAATCTGTATTAGTGTATAAGCTGCACAAACACATATATTCGTATGTATATGTTTAGCCAGGCAATCATCAAAAGCTCATTAAAACGACCACATGAAGTTTGTTTATTTTAATGTGTTGACCACGCACAACCGGCTCCTACCCATACACAAATATATATGCGACCCGCACTACACATATACTCAATTATCTTTGTACATATGTATATATTTTTATAGATAAACAACTATATATAATTTTGAATTAAATATAAATGTTTTAATATTTCTTTAGATTTAAATTCTTTAAACTTCATTATAATATGTTCATTTATTTTATATTATTCTCGGCCAACTTATTATTTAGTTACAATTTATTCTATCCATAATATAATCATTAAAACAATTGAAGTTCAAATAATGTTCCGAATACAATACTAAAAACAAATTATCTATATAGCAATTTGTATTTATTTAGCAAGCATTAGAATAATGATTAAAATGTCACAAAATAAATAATAATAATGATTTTAGTGATTAAATTTATATTAAAATTAACTTTTTTTTAAATAATTTAGTAACTTTTTATTATTCAGCCATCAAGTTTCCGTTAAATATTACCTTTAAAGATAATAATAAATACTTAACACTGTGTATCTTGTTTATTTTTTGTTGTTAAATTCATTATGTACATATTTCATAATAATTTGTATTTTGCAAATGTAACGTAGTTAAAAAATATTATAATTATTATATTCTTTAATTTTAATAATATAGAAAAGACTTCGATATTGTTTGACAAAAATTTGTTGAAACAGAAAAGGAATAGAAAACAAGTGAAGCATAAGTATTGCAATGTGTTTAAAGAAAGTGCGTTCTTCTTCCGCGTGTGATTGCTCCCCTCATGTTCATGTCTTGATCTAAGGCGTCGTCTAGTCGGCAATTTCCCCTTAACCGACACTAGATTTCGAAAAGTTGAACAACATTAAATAGAGCTGTATATGATTGTAATTTACGAGAAGTAAAAATGCCGTGCTCGTAACGTTTGAAGAATCTGTGTGAGCGCCCCAGGGGATGCCTGCTGCGCTTTACTTCGCCGTTTGTAATCTCAGCGGTTCGTCAGCTCTCGATTTCTGTACGCGTCTTCTCACCACAAACCAGCGGCCCCTGGGATACGCGTGAAATGTGAAATTTGATCGACACCGTAAACATTGTCATTGCCGCACTTTACGTTGAAAAGCGGTTGTATTATTTAAGAGCTCCGAGAACTGGGGCGCTTTTACTGATACCGTATATATACATACTACGCCCTGCATAAATGTAACAGGGAAACTACTTCAATACATTTTACGTTTTCATAATTCTTTCACTTGTTTTTATATCTCCTTGCTATCATCATAATATCATATAAAATTATATTTCTTAAATTATGAATCTTAGCTTACATGTAAGGATGTAAAACCAAGCATATCATTTTGATATTGTATTGAAAAGATAGGAAATAAATCTTATAAATCGATAAAAAGTGAAGAAGGCGTTGAAAGTACAGTTCCAGCAAGCATCATAAGGAAGCACGTCATGACAGAAGTAACTTATAACGATGGATAAATTGAAGGAGACAAACATAATGAGTTCTTTGCACATTTATCATCGACCAGGCGGGCCATCAGCGGTGACACGCGCCGGAAGTGCGCCATTACTTGACGTGTCTCTCGGCCATTGTTGCCGCGCGCAAGAGGGCTGAGGTAATGATGAGTGTCGGCGCCAACTATCCTTTTTTTGGTTTTTTCGCGCCTTCTTTTAAATCTCAGTAAAATATGTCAAGGTAATAACATTTCCGTTGTATATTTTTTACATACATGATATTCGAAAGAAAACACATGTAAACATACATATATTGATGCGATTTTTTTCTCGAAATTCCGTTTTCGTTTCGAATTAAGTTTGTGCTTTTGTTAAACAAGGTCAGTTAGACGATTAGTATCAGAAGAATACGCAAAAAATAATTGATCCGTTGACAAATACAACATGTATTTGTTGGCATCATAATGTTGTGGTCGTGCTACTTTTATCATAACAAAGAAGCGCAGGAAACAAGAAGCCTTTAGTCACTTCTTTCTCGTGGTTGAAGAAAGAAAAACACGAAACGGCAATCGAGTGCCGGAAATGGGAAGAAAATATTATTCCTTTTAAACGATGTTCCATGCAGCTTTGAACTTTGCCTCGTGCGAATATTCTCAAAGATGATGACGAATGTTACAAATACGAAACATAAAAAGGAATATAAAACATATAGAAAAAGAAAAACAAGGACATGCATCATCGGAAAGAAATAAACGCGTTGACAACAAACCGTGAAACTATCAAACGAATCAAACAACGAATATTTTTATTTCTACATCAACATAAACATTTTCATTCCAGCTTATTTTTGGAATTACTCATTTTATAGTCATGTGAATATAATATTTGTTATTAATTATTAAAGGTGTTACATAAGTTTAGATAGATGTGCATTAGAGGGTCACAGTCGAGAGTTGACATCTTGTTGTGTATGCAGCATCATGCCTTGTGATACGAACTAGTCTGTGCACCATCTGGGAGTGTCGTGTAATCACGCCACTAATTGCGAACAGCAAATGATCAAATTAATTGTACGATGTATGTGACGGATGCTAGACCAATATCTCAACATTTCCAAACACATGCAAATTACTTATTTTCTTGTTAATATTATTTAACATTCTATATAACTTAACTAGAAATATATACTTAGAAAAGTAAGTAAGTTAGTAAGAAAGTGTGAAATAAAAAGGAAAAATTGAAATATTACATTTTTGTGTGTTTCACATAGCACAGTATCCGTCTCTGTTAATATTTCATCAGTCGAAGCAACATTCATTATAAATGTCACGTACTAAATTGAAAAGTGCACTTGACCAATTCATCATTTTTGCATCATTTCCACGCGTTCTCTTGTAGACACGTACGTACAATCGCATGACCGATCGACTCGAAGCGATTTCGTACCCTGTGTCACATAAAACATGAAATCGAAACCGCAAGATGGAAATACTGTTACGCGTTATCGTAAAATACTTGTAGTAAATGAATCAAATGGATTTTTACAGCAAATCTATAGTACGACATTAATACAACTGCTTTTGTTTCAACAATGCTTTTTACTCAAAGATCAACGCATTCTACGATTGAATAATAAATTAAGTCAAATATTCAACTTATTATTTTTATAATTATTGTTGAATATTATTGATCAAACCAGTGATTCTACTCACAATTTAATAAAGGATGCTTATCACTCTAGAGTATCATGTGATCAGTAATAAGAACATCATTTTGTAATTATTTGTAATCACTTATTAGATAATTACTTATTATTTCATTTAAATTGTTAAAATTATTTTTATTATTTACTTATGTAAATGTAAATATATAATTTTAAGAAACTTAGTTACACCATTTATAATAAAAATTTGCTGAAACTTGAGAAATAAGAAATCTATCTAAAAGACAGTTTAATAAAAAATGCTAAAATAAGAAACGATAAAGAAAATGAAAGAAAATAAGTATCAAAAAGAATTAATAGAGTTGAAATCCTAAATATATAACAGATAAGTTTAAAATACTTATTTTATAAATTAATATCAGAATGACTGAGCTTCACTCAGAATAATGGTTAACTTATATTTTCAAAAATCTTATTTATGCAAAATAAACTTATTAGGTAATTCAATATTTTTCTTAATTTTCTTTCCACATTAAATAATGAGAATAATATGAATTTTCCTGTAGTAAGAGTACTTTAAAGGTTTCTGGTTTCTTAATTTTAGAAAATGCCACATACAGGCTTGTCAAAGTATATGTACTAGCCGGAAAGTTAAACTATTTTTTGGATTTTTTAATCCACATGTTTTGCTCTTTCTTTAAGCCCTCAGTAAGTGTTCGAACATTTTNTATAATATGATTAGTGTTAATATCGTATAATTTTATTTGTATAAGAATATTCAATTACAAAAGAAACAAGTAAGTTTTGAAAGTCATGTTATAAAAATGGTAAAGTTTGAGAAAAGTTAGAGCAATATATGTTTAAACCGTGTGAACATAACGTATTATTCACATCAATAAGTTCAATTCGATAGGAAAACTATGTACGCGAAATAAAATTGTCTTGTTTGATCCCAATAAAATAGCATGACAGTGCAATGGGTAACTGTAAATTTGCAACGAAATAAAAGATTCCTTCAACTGATTTACAACTTAAAAAGTTCATTTTGTCGATTTGACAATAAAACTTTCCCCTTATCAAGTTCTTAAGTTTAACCATAAAATATCAACAAAGACTTGGCGGCCGTTACTGCGGCAGGCCTTGTTCAAATTGGGCTCCAAATCGTTCGGAAACTTCATTAGACAGAATCTATGCGCGCGTCCAAACACGGAAACAGTTTATAATAACGCGAATGCCTTGTGAAAAAAATGACACGCTTCATTTGAGCGTGAATAATATTATTCCTCTCTACTAAGCAACGTGACGTCATTGTACGTAAATTTATCGTATACTTTTAACATTGTTATTTCTATATTCGTATATTTGTTAATGAAATATTAATTAAAAAATACATCTACCTACAGTATTTATTTCATCTGTGTATGAGATTTGTATTGATTAACTGAATAACGGAGTGTTTTTGACATTTAACGTGGATATATAGCTGGCATTTATTCGTTCCATTTTTCACATTGTTTTGTTATTATTTACAAAACATTTTAACAAAGAGTTTCATTTTTCTCTGGACGTTTTTTATTCTACATTTAGAGTAGCAATAAATTTTTAAATTACAAAATATTTTATACTTTGAACAATTTTTAAATTATTTTATATTCTTTGTTATACAATAAAAATTAATTTTTTAATATTTGTATTCATTTTTACATTCTTTCAAGTTATTTTATTGTTTCATCCACTAGCACGGATTTCATACTGGTATTTTAAAAATTGAAATTAAATCAAAATTTTTATATTTATAATGATACGCTCATTTAAAATTATTAATTAGAAAAAAATTTGGGTATTTCAACACATTCTTTGAACGTTAAATATTAGAAAACGCGTGATACGTACATTTTGTTTGCGTGGCTTTTTGTTCCAAAGACAAAATGAACCAACGAACCGTCTAGAAAACGTCGAGTTTACGTCGTTCTCTCTTATAATGTCGACAAGGAAATCTGCTGTAGACAAAAACCGTGCTAGGGCTTTGTGTGTTGCTTTTTAATTCATGTAATGCACCTGGCATACTCAATGAATGTGCTAACCGAAGCAGTTGCATGTTTCAACAATTATTCAAGCCGGAATTATAAAACACGAACACATTTTAAACTGAAATTTTTTCTTTCAGATTTTCAGCATTGTCTGTATTATTGTAAAATATTATAATTTTTCATTTTTCTTTAGATTCTTACATATAATTATATCGAAATGTATAGAAATTGTAAGGTTATGTTTATATAGAAAAGAAATAAATATATATGAATGTATACGTAGAGAAATAGAAGATTATTTAACATTTAAAAGCAAGGCTGTAAAGTGAATCAGAATCCGTGGTGTATTTGGTAAAAGAGAGAGCTCAACCGAACCGAGGTAAAATAGTGCCTAGGCTGGTAGAAGCAACAAAGGCAGAGTGTAGCGCGTATGGAAATGAACGCACTCCATGTCAAATATACATTGCAAATGCGTCGTTACGACCTCCACGAACTTTACAAATACAAAACTTCCATAAAAATTCCAACTTTTTTTTATGTAAACCAGCATAAAGAGCCTTCTGCCACCAACGATGTCACTGTATGTATGTATCGTACCCTAGTATCGTAGTATAGAAGCGGCGAGTGCCTGAAAGTCGGATCCAGAGAAAGGAGATAGATCTATTCCTGCAGCGTGTTGTGTTGTGTTGTACTGTTTACATTTTCAGAAGTCGGCTTCAAAACAAGATCAGTCGTAGCATTCGCATCAGCATTTTTCCTCGTCTCGTTGTGTATACGCTTATGATGCACAGCAGAGTACGGCAAATTTTATATTTATTCAAAAGATTAAACATAATTTTACATCAAAAATGCTGCTAGAAAATACCTACAATATTTGCATAAATATATTAAACAAATAGAATAGAATACAGAATTTTATGAGTACATGAAAATTTCATATTTTCACAACTGAATTCATCAAATATTAAATCAACAAGTAAAACCTATTATAAAATTTGCATATACAACTAATTGACTGACAAAATCGACACAATTACATTATATATTCAACAATATTTATTTATTTCAAAAACACAACTTTTAAGTGCTCTATATCGATTACTCAAATTACATATAATTACATCAGTATTCTGACCCGTAGCATAAACAAATACAACAAATCCTAATTTCTCTAATACTTTTATTGAATTCATACGATCCCAGTGCAATTTTCAATCATAGAAAGGTTACGTTTTACGCAACTGTGCAGTATTATTATGCACTAGTGTTTAAAAAGGTTATATGAAGTTTGATTACCTTATAACTCATAACCTCAAAGTCGCGAAATCTTGTAGCTATTTTTAAGTTATTAAAATATATACCGTTCAATAGTTATTTGTGTATTAAGTCGATTGAGAGATTGTTGCGACTTAGAAGCGCGGCATTTTCTAGAAATCGACAATGTCCATTTGCACTCGAAACACAAACAAAATTTTTTCTACAGTCACCACAAACTTTAAGAGATATTTGAAATTTGTTTTTGGTGTTACTATGACGTCACACTATTGCTATCTTTGCACACTATAGAGTGTGGTGCGGAGTGAGATAGGAATATTAGTTTCGCCGTGACATCATATTGATATTATATATCAATTGTAGTTAAATTGAACACAATTTATTTTTTTAAATATTTTTTTTTATAAATTAAACGAAAAAATAATTAAAAAAATCATTTGTCGTTATTTTCTATTCTTACTGAGCTATTCAACCTAATCTAAGCATTTTTAATTTCGTTTTTGTAAATGAATGCCCTATTTTATTTCTATACTCCTTAGCAGGGCATATTTTGTTTGGTTATGTAATATACTAACAGAGCAATTATATGTCAGATTGACTTGTGAAGGTAATAAATGTGTAGGTAACGACAGTGGTATTAATTTTTGACTAAACATTTCCATTAAGAATGTAAACAAGTAACATTTTATAAAAATTTGGACAGCGAGCGTTTTTTCTACTTTGTCGCTCTATAGCGGCAAAGTACCATTTTGCGCTAACAAAAGAGGGCGCAAAACGCCTACTTTGTATAGCGAGTGTAGAAAAACTAAATTTATAGTATTGAAGCAAATATAGTTCGCAATATGTTTGGAAGGCTATGGAAGCATAACATGTCAATTTCAAATAAATATATAAGTTTAATTTTAATTTATAAAAACGATTTAAAAGAAATAAAAAATGAACCCAATAAAGTCTGGTTATAAATAAAATAAATATAATAACCTTAAAAGAATAAAAATAAATAGGATAAAATAGTTACATAATATAAAATGACCTAAATATATTTATATTTATCTGCTGTTGTCAAATATTTAGTATAATAGATACATAAATAATCCTTTTATTGTCCATAAAATAATATCTAAAATTAAATATCCAAATTGCATATAGCAAACATTTATTTCTTTTCAGATTAATTGAACGATACAGACCAAAATTGCAGCTATACAAAAACTATAAAACTGTACATGAAAACTTCTAGATGCACATTTACAAAACTAAATTGAATAAAACTTTTATATGATGAAAATGCATCCATAAACTTCGTGGCACTGTTGAAAATCCTATAAAAATAAATATATGCGATATACGTTAAATCTGGGAGTGTTAACTTTATAAACACCAACTTGAAATGAATTTAATTATAAGCTTTAGATCGTATAACGTTAACCTTATTTTATTTGCAATTTATTTATTATTTGATAAAAATTAATACTATCATATGAGTTCAAATTTTATATATAAAAAAATAATTATTGATTAGCACTAAGTCAACCAAACTGTAATTTATTCACTTGATAAAAGTATATTTAGTGACAAAAGAAAATTAACAATTGAAATAAAAGATTTTGTTTGACAGATTAACTGATGAATTAATGTAAATATTCCATAAATTTATTTAACTGAGAGAGCTCTTTAATATTGTTTTATTGAATCAGTAACATTATAATTCGTTAATAAGTATTTAATTTATATATTAAAGTGACTATAAAGGATATAATGATGATGAAACATCTTTCTTTTAAAGTTCTAAATCATTTAAATTTTTTTAGATTCATATTAGTTCTTAAAATATGTTTTTTATCATATTATTAAAGATATTTTAAACGTATATTGAAAATATTAAAAATTTGATGTAACTTAACAAATCATTTCTATTATTTGTCTTGAAGGAACTTAAAAAATCATCAAAAATTGAAAATAAGATTTTAAATTTAAAAATTGTTTAATTATTATCTATTAAAACTATTTATATTAGAATTAATTCAATCAATGAGAAAATATCACTGAAATTAGATTTATTATCACTTTTGTATCTCTTAAATATCCTTAAGTTATTATTTTATAATTTTTGAAATTTCATAGAAACTTGAAAATGTTTATATTTGTACAAATAAAATAAAAAATCTCTCCTATTTCTAGAAACCTAACCTCAAAACTCACAAACTATTAGTAAGAATTTTATTTACTGATTTCTTGAAAATAATATTCTTAAAATTTACTTTATATTGTATAAAAAACTTTTTATATAATATAAATAATTGATTTTTGAAAACATTTTCAAGTTTCTTATTTCTGCGCTTGTCCCTGATGAAATAAATAATTTGATATTTGAATAAACTAAAAAGGAACATTTGTTTTAAAACCTGCAATATTTTATTATAACGTATGTTAAATATAAATTGCAGTAATTTTTTAATAACATTCTATGCGCATTTTTAGTTGTTAATAACACATTTGGTATATAATACAAAATGCATATGCAGACCAAATAGAAATAATTTTCCAGCAGTGGGAATACTCGTGCATATTTAAAAAGTTCATAGTTATAATTGGCATGCAGTTGAATAATATATACATGGAAATATACGTTAGTATTTAATTAGAATGAAATATGAACGACAGTATAGTGAAAACTGTCACACTGTCATATATAGATATATCAATAGAGCATGAAGCAAGAAAACACAGAATCAGTTCGACGCGTGGTCTTAAACAATATCTGATCGATCCGCAAATAGCTGTTTGATAATACATGAACATTCGATTTTGTAACGCATTCCAAGCAGTAAATACAAATGCATTTTCAATGGATTCAATAAATAATACATATAGAATTCTTACAGCTGTTCAACACAAAATTTGCCATAAATGTCTGATGTACATTTGTTTATACTATTATCTATTATAATAAACCAAATAATACTTTTTAACTGTAACAAAACCAAAAATCATTTTAATTTTCTTACGAAATTACATTAATATTAACTTAATTCTTGTGAAAGAAAAAAGAAAAGCGAGTATACTTTTTCAAACTTAATTATTTAAAATCATTCTGTATAATCTTTTGTTAAATAATTTATTTATTTACAAGATATACATTTAGATTACAAGGTAACCCTTCATTAATAAATATTTTAATTAAAACAAGATTATACATTGTTTTATTTAATTTCATAAGTTTTACAAAATCAATAAGAATTATTTTTAATTAATGAGGCGTTTTTGATATGATCTCCACAAAAACATGTGCTGCAGTTATACTGGATACAACGACATGTTTGTGGAGAAATGTATTTTATAACGATTAATATTGTATTATTACAATTGAATTCAAATTTTAATTGCTGCTTGCTATATTCTAATGTACTGAGAAATTCTAACTAGTTAAAATCGTATATTTCTTAAATAAAATCACAATATCTTACGATTGATTACTTATGCCGTTCATTTTAGAAAAACTATAATACTATAACAGAAGTTAACCGATATGATTCCATTTCGCAAGCTGGAGTTTTTAAATCAAAATAGTTATTTACATACCAAGTGAGAGAACCAAGTTCACGCAAGAGGTATGTACAATATTTTTTGTACGAAAAGTTTAAAACTTTCAATTAATTATTTTTATTATTTTTATTGGTTATGTTTGACGTTTCATAGGTTACTGCAGTCAAATTAGACAGAATGTGTTGCCAACTGTGTTAATGAAATGCACTAAATTTATACTTAAAAATTAAATTTCATTCAATAATTTACCACTTTTTATAATTATTATTAGGAAAAGTAAAGTATGAANTTTCAATGCATAAGTACAAAAACTATTGTCGTTCACTCACTTGGTATGTAAATAACTATTACATAATTATTACCCTAATAATCAAGTTATAAGAAGAAAACGAACATATATAAAAATTCTTTTTAAAACATTTAAAAAAGTCATGAATGTAAAAATTTTAATTTCTTAGAATGTATGTGTGTACATTATTCGAAATGTGATATATTTTTTAATCTCTGTATTTTAATATTTAATTTGTTTCATATGAATTCTAACCAAATAAATAAATTAAATACTTTTTAATTAAAATGTTTTCGGTTTTTATTGTAGATAATATAAATATTATACGATTTGTTTAAATTTTTTTTTTTTGACGATTCAAATTTAATTAATAAATAATATATTTGAATTTAAAAACGTTTCATAATTTCATAGAGAAGTGATAAAGAAATGAATAAAATAATAGATTTCAATTTAAAATGTGAACAATAAATTATTAATCTGAAATGAAGGATGTATCCACAAACAATAACTCGTATTCTATTGTTATAAAATAAAGAAAGCCACAACAATTCGAAATAAAAACCTATAAACACATCAGAGAAATCTAGAACTATCATTAAAAGTTCATTATTGTGCACAGTAGCATGTGAGGTAGTGTTTGTACGTTCAGGAAAAACATCAAAAAGCTTTTTCGGAGAGTTACATATAGTACTAATTATGTCACTGGATTTTAGCGATTTAAACTCGGTAAACTGCTATTTGCGTTACTGGACTTTGTTATTTGTATGTTTGAAACCTTTAAAGTAGATTGAAAATTTCCATGAAACCTACTTTTAACGGACGAAAACAATGGACGGAAATGCATTCGACAATTGACATTTCAAATGATTCACATTTATATAACTGTCCCTCATATCACATTAACTGTTCCATATACCACATTTACCCTTTATTACTTTATATTAATGTTATCTATATATTTATATTTTCACCATATAAGAAAAACTGTCAAAATGACAGGATTACCAACACCAAAATAAAAATTTACTTTTACAAATTCTGGATGAGATGTTTTCATATCGTGTCTATTAGTAGTCAGTGGAACAAAACGCCACGGCGCCATTTGGACGGTGGCCTATCCCTGCGCACTGCCAGGTGCACGGAGATAAATGTTTTACACTCCCACATTATTTACCAAAGACAGCGCAGTTAGATCGCGATCCTTTATACCTCGAATCGATCCCTCCGAACTGCGAATACTTTAACATCGGTCTAGGTTTTTGTTTTTTAATACAGTTCACTGATAACTTTTCGCATCACATATTACTATTTATACTTCAATTTTAGTAATTTTCTTAAAAGTATATTGCTTGTATTTATTCTAGAAACCCTCAATTTAATTTAAATTTAATCTGATGATTTTGCAAATTATTAAACACTTTTAACAAATATATTTTATCATTGTTTAGTTTTTGCCTTTTACAATCGGTAAAAATACCAATATCTTTTTATAGATTGAATCGGTAGAAAATAAAAAAGTTTAGAAAATAAATACTTCTCCAATATCGAAAATCTTTGATGCGTGAATTTGAAAACAAAGGTACACGACAAAATAAATAAATAATTCAATATTGATACGTATGAATAGATAACATCAAAATATTGATATTGATTTATCAATAAATAACAAAAATTATGCATACCTAAAAATATCATCGTTTTTAATAAAATATTTATTGATTCAATATTGCATGAAAATTTGTAATTTAATTACACGGATAAAAAGGGATTAACATAACTTTCATTCTCATTAAACAGTAATGATTAAAATGATTTGACAGCAGCCATCTTTGTTAAAATATAAAGTGTTATTCTGGCGAGTTCATAGTTGAAATAGTTAGATTGTTTTATTTGAAGTTTCTCGTCGCGCAATTACAATATTTAATTCGTGCGTGCTTGCGAGAACATCCAGTATAAACGTGCCGTCGGGTTAATTCCTAGTGCGACATGCAGCACAGTGCCGGGCAGGTATTCCCTAGCAATGAGTTTCAAAATTAAACAAGAAGAATGAGTTACTCTGTTCACTGGATGTATATTTCCATTTTATAGATATCTACAGATTTATTAAACAATATTATAAAACTTCGAACAAAATTGTAAGTATACAAAACATATCTTTAAATAAAAATATGAAAGAATAATTTTAAAAACAGATTAAATATGTATAAATATAAATGAACGAAAAATATTTTTATTTTGTTTGATAAAACAATCAATTAAAAGAGAGTTTATTTCCAAAATAATTTTTGCTTTTAATTTATTATAATATAGGAATAAAATGATCATTAATATGTTGTTACAACGTAAAATTTAATATTCAATAAGCAAAGTACAAAATGAAAATAAAGTATAGAAGCATACAAAGAAAATTAATTAGAATTACAAATTCTAATAGCAAGTGGACGTTGTAAAAACGCTCCTTGTTGGTCGTAATCGCAGAGAATGTTTTACGTCGACAATAGAACGATGCTGAGCGTCAGAGTGAACGTCGACGTCGACATTGACCCGTTCTTGTTTTATCGCTCTGCAAAAGTAAGCGCAGATGTGAAGCACGCGCTTGTTAAGTCCCGCGTAATTTAGGTGCGTTCGTTTTAAAATTCGGCCCCTGTTATCTTGTTCATTGCTGTGGAAAAGTAGTGTTCCTTAAAAACGTGTATCCACTTCAGAGAAGTTTCTCTCTGTAAAAGGTTAGTTTATTTCGTTCCGAATTTTCTGCGTGTTTTACATTATTACGGATTCTTTACACAATAAAGACTATTTAATCTTTTTCAATAACCTACTTTTTGTTCATTGGAAATTCTCTAACTATTAAATACTTGTATAAAATTAAATTGTAAATGTAATATATAATATAGATAGGTACATAAAAATTTGTAATAATTCTTCCGCTGATAATAATGCAAGTTTAAAAGAGCAATCATGAATTAAGGAGTCATAAGACGAAGGGAAAACGAGAAAGGAAATAGACGGTGGTGGATGGCAGCACGTGCGTTCCAACTTTTACGACATCTAGGAATTACTTTCACTGTGTATAAAAGCTCGTATCCACTTTATCCACAGTGTAATTATCCACATGAGCCCCTAAAACTCTGGTCTCATTAAACGAATCGTGACAAAGTGCACAGCGCGTCAGTGTTTCACCAACAATGTTAGTGACGGTGAATTTTTATTATTACCGGCCCCTAGTCTGAGAATCCAGTCGCGTTTCCCTGCATAATTTACTTGTTTCATTTTGAAACTCAGGTTTGATCTTGACCTGACCTGGATGGAAAATAACACGCGCATGCTACTAAATGAGAAATCGCTAAATCTTTGATGATTTTGTATATTTTATATAATAGTTTGTTATAAAATACTAGAATACTCTATATAATATTATTTTTGGGTGATATTAAAATAAATATCTGGCTTTAAATAGAGTAATTTTCAAATAAACTTTAATGAATACGATTTTGAAGCCGTAATTTTACTTTAGTATCAAGGATACAATAAATAGCAACTTAAAATTCAACAAAAACACGCACTTTGTCGTAAAAACTACTAAGTGCTGGAGGCGTAATTTGCGAATGTACATTCGTTCATTGAACGAGAACGAAACGAGAACGAGGCTCGATAGGAGTGTGCGATATTTCACAGGCCGTTTTCAATTTACCTCGTTTCCGCCTTCGCTAGCTTTGCTCGTCGATTTTTTAAATTCAATTTAAACGAAATGGTCACCGGACGACCGACGGTTTTGCAACGTTCACCTAAAATGTGTTACATAAAACAACCCTTTTTAATTTCATACCATGATCAGTTGAGTTTGGTTGAAACAAAAAATTAAATATTTTTTAATCTTATCTAGTAGTATAAATATAAAAAGTATCAAATACGTGAATCACAATATGATGAAATAATGAGTGTTCTAATTTTAATTCTTTTCAAAAAGAATATGGTAAGAATTTTTGTTTTACAGTAGGAACAAGTAGTAGTAAGTACTTCTTGGTCTAGTTATGAGAACAAGTCCTAGAGATTTGCTTCCGTGTGCGCAATCTTCGTTGAGAACAATGTAGCCGTGTAAAAATACGCGCACGTGATAAAGTGCACGTGTCATTCCTGTGGTTATAGCATGGAAGAAGAGCAAATGAAGCAACGAAAGAGTAATTGGCCGAGTAACGCTTATGCAGCGACGTCATTGCGGTGGAGTTGAGGACCGTGCTCTGTGCGGCGTCACGCGCGCTCCTCAAGAACACTTGGATCCCTCCGATTTCGAGGCATTGCATGAGGACACTCCACCCGCCATGGCAACGTAGTTGACTACCTGGACACGTTCTTACAAGTCTATTGTCAAAGTACCTAGTACAATAGCCTATTATTGCTTTGTTATTGCATATGCCTTTTACTCTTAGAAAATTTCAGCTTACGAAGACTTCATTAGTTTCAACTTTTATTGACAGTCAAATGTCTGGTTCAGCAAATTATTAATTTCATCATTACTTTTAAGATTTTTACTTTGAAACACTAAATATGTACATAATTAATTTAATATAATATATTCCAAAAACACGATCAAATAAAATGCAAGAAAAGCAAAAAATTTAAGCACAGCGCTTACTGATTAAATTTATCCAAACATTCTCTCATTTGGAGAAAATGATAGCAACTTAATATTCACAGAAATTATATTAAAAAAGGATTAGCATAATAAAGTAACTAAATATTTGTTCTTTAAAGTCTTCGTGGTGCAGGAATTCTTTAAGTTAAGCACAAAACAAAATTAAAATGATTATTTCTTAAAAACTGAATATAGATAAAAATCTCTAAAAGTTTTGTACAATGCTTGACTATTATTATATAATAATGAATATAAAAGAATAGAATAGATATAATTATAGTAATTAAATGAATAAGATATAAAAGATGTATATATTTTACAAAAGAGAAAGAAATTTATGGATTATAATAAAGAGATATGATTGAAATATTAAGAAATTGATGAAGGTAATAAAGTTGTAAATCAATAATGATTTTATTGAAGTAAGGGTATAATATAAAATGTAAATTGCATGGCATCGTTGGTAAAGAGTGAGCGCGCCTAAAAAGTAACCTCACACGAACATAAAATGCGATCAATACTCGCAGGTCATTCGAAGAAATAGAAACGAATGGTTCACAGGGGTGTGGATAGAGGAAGTGTTCATGCAAATCTGGCACGGTGAGTCGTAGTCAGCGAGCTTACCGGGTGAGCGTGAGGCACGGCTGCCGGCAAGCCACCGCATAAATTCAACTGAACGGATGAACGAAAGGACAGACACGTGTGTTCGTTTGTTGGCATCGTGAGGGGAGCTGTAAGAAGAAGAACGCCCGGAGACAACCGTTGTTTATCGCAATCTCGCGGAGCAAACCAAATGGAAATGTCGAACGAAGTGTGAAGAATACCGCGGCACGTCGTCTCGCTATGCTCTGAACCAACCGGGAGGAAACGAACGGATAATGTAATCAGCTGCTTCTGAGATGTTCCTTCAACTTACATACATACCTATCTAAAATGTACATGTATCTTCCGCATAACTCTTACTCTTAATACCATAAACATGTAAATAAAGTTTCAACAATTTCATCTAAAGACCATTTTCGTAATTTTAAACTCTTTCTTAAATCTTCATTCAGTTATTTATCCGTATGTATTCTGAAAGCTTTCATTCATTCACAAAAAGATATTTATACTCTTTAAGGTATAAACACTTTGACAAGTTTACACTAATTTTGAATAAATTTACTCGAACAATTTTGATTTTGTTATAATCATTTCAAAAAAATTGTTTTCAATTATGATTTAATAAAAGTAAGCTTGTTAAATAAACTTTGATTAATAATTGCAATAATAGATGATCCAAAAAATAAATTATTTTGTTGAAGTTCCCGATGGTTGTAATAGTATAGAATACTGTTGCAGAGAGCTATAATTCTATTATTTCGAAGGAACCAAATACGTACATTTGCGACTATTGAATTTAAAGGGCGGAGAATAAGGAGAGCAATCGAAACATTTACATATCGCATAACTATATAACATCACCCACAAACTATATATACAGCTATCGCGATTGTAACCAACCAGTTCGCTAGTTCCACATAATAAAGGGATTCTAGATTACAGATTAGCTAAGACTGCTCTCACCGAATTCAGTCCCAAACCGTAGAGAGAGCGAAACGGCGTAACCTAGCCCAAAGCCAACTAGCTGAGCTGCAATTAAAACACCCGCGGGACTGTCGCGTGTATATATGTAAGCGATTTGGACTTTATCACGTTGTTCTTGCTTCCAAATGTGGTTTGTGCTCGCCAAAAAGATATAATCGTTCAAAGCCACGGGAACAGAGAACTGTTTCATTCGGTTATAAATGAAAGTAATCGAAATCTTAGCGTGGATCTCTTCACTATATAAATTTACTATAATATAGTGTGAGAGACACACCAATGATATGTGTGGCAAGTAAATTTTCAAGTGAAGGGTAGAGATAAATGGGAACGTGTAAACGTCATTTAAATATATCAGTCATGTGCGTGCATGTTTCACAGGAAGAAATGTTTACTCCGTCAAATACATTCAAGTAATGAAAGCTTTGTTTACAAATACTCATGTCATTACAATGGATTAGCTGCTATATGTAATATACATAAATATTTACAACACTGGAACATAAATAAATACATTATCATAAACATTTTCATCCAAATGGCTTTACTTTTAAAACAATAAGCAATTTATTTTTAAGCCTTTAAAAACTATTAACTTTAATATCATTTCAAACTTTTGAATATTGATAAAATACAACAGCATACAAGTTATTTTTCAATTTAATAAATAACGTAAGACAGAAAGCTACAAATAAATTTTAAAGTTTATTATTTTTCTCGTTTCCTGAAAGATGCTGCACTTTTTCAATTCAGTTTGATTTTGATATCAACACAGCATCCGACATAAAATTATTGGAAAACATCTACAGTGTCCATTCTGGTTGCTGTCAATTCATTTGACATCTAGCGTTTGTTACAAGCGTATAACTTGACTGCTACTGGACAGCCAACAGTCGCAAAGAAATATTACTTATCTACTTTTCTAATAGAAATATAAATTAAAATGTCCAGTTTGTCAAAATATTATTTTATTTTTATTTTGTTATGACATAAGGAACATGTGTATTATTGTTTGAATTCATTATTTAATAGTAAATTTTAAGATTGTTTAAGTAAAAGTGAAACAGAAACAAGTAAAATGTCCTTTATTATCAACGTCTATTTTATACGAGTAAGTGTTTAGAGTAAACTAAAACTTCATGTAAACACAAAGTCGTTCGGTGCGACGAGATAACCCAAGCAACCGCGTTAATAGTAATAAGTAATAATACCTCGACGACGTGCACACATCCCTGCACATGTTACCAGTAGACATACGTTGACGACAACGAAGACTACACGTATCTAACAGGAACTGGATCCTCGTAATGACCTAATGACGACGGAGTTCATCAGTAATTCAACAAAATCACCAACTTATACAGTACGTTATGTTAAAACGTTACGTTGCGTTGTGTTAAGACCTTGGACGAACGGTAAGAAGACGCAGAAAGAAACGTTGTGTCATTTATTTTGTTTCTCTCGTTTCCCACACATTCATCTCTTGTGGCACAAGTGGCGATGCCGTTCGGAACTCAGCGCGTCATTAGCAACTTGAATTATGGATTATTTCAGGAAAGACATACGATCTTTGTTCAAGAAAACTGTATTATAAGTTCAGCGCCAATTGTAGCCACAAACTTGACCATTGAGACAAATAATATTTTCAGGAAAATGTTATTAAAGGAAAGAAAAAGACAATCTGCGTTATTCTTCTTCAAGCATAAGCGAAAAACTTAATTCAATTGCTGATTTAACGTGACAGAGAGATGTCGTACAGAGTGAGGTTGAAAAAATTCGTGACAAATGAAATTAGGGTACGTTCGGTGACGTCATTAAATAATTAATAAAATACCAGGAGTTACGGTTCTTGCATCTGGCGTCAGTCAGGTGATGCTTAGGTTCAGAAACGGAAACCCGCGGAAGATCGTAAAGCAAACGGCCCTGAAGAGAATTAATTAATGCTGAAGCCAAAACATTTATGTGTTTAATTCAATTCAAAGCACGTTGGTGAATATAACACGAACGGTACCCAAGTAAGTGGATTTAAATCCAGCCCAGCATCAGTAACAAACCTCTATTTTACTTAAATACCAAATATGCTTTCAAGAATATGATTATGTAATGAAAATTGTAAGTATTATACATATTTGTTTTCTAGTTTACGTATAACTGCTTGGTAAAATTAATAAAATGTGAGGAGTAAGAACAAGAGAAATTATGTAGAATATTAGTTTGAACAGTAGTTAGTAATTTTCAGAACTATTATTAATTAAGTAGTTTGTGCATGTAGTAGTAAAGTTTTCTAGGTTAAACTGTACAACATTTCAACAGAAGACAGGCAGGACGTATTGCGACGTTAGAAGCAGTTAGCGGTAGAAGGTTTGACGCGTGTTGTCTGTTTGTAGACGGAGAAATGGAGACTGGCGTGGCGTCCAAGATGACAAACGATCAGGTTTTTGTGCTTTCGAGTCCGCGCCCCATGCGCAGCGCAACGCAGGTACAAGGAGAGCTTGGCCTGCTAGGCCCGGTTGCGGCTAAAAAGCGGACTTGTATTTATCTTCATTAGTCAAAGCTTATATTCGTTGGTATAAATCTTTCTGTTCTCGAAACGAGTGCGGTGTGCGGGCGCGGTACAACGCGAATGCCTTATTTCAATATTTATACACTTTTTCTACCGCCGAGAGCATCCTTCCGTAACGAATACTTTCGTGCTATTTTTCTTTATTTCCTGTCATTTTTTGGATATGCTATCCCAACTCCAAGGACGCCCAAATCTTTTACTAAATACAAACACATATAAAATAAAAAAACTTCACAAGATAATTCTCTTTTATTCTTTTTTCTTTGTTAGTTATTAATTTTCTTTAATATCTTCCTTGTATATTTCTATTTTTTGTTTTCTTGTAATCAAATCGAAAAATGGTTTTTTTTAAATGGTTAAGTTCGTTTTAAATAGTTAATAGCTACTATTATTGTATTTAATTAAAAATTATCTTATTTAGCTAAACAATATAAGTTTAACAACACTTCGAAGATAATCAAAATAGATGCGAAAATCTTATAACCACAAAATAATAAGTTCATGTTCAAACAAAAGCCATCGAAGTCCGTTAACTAAATTAAAAACACCTTTAAGCATAAATAAGGAATCTGCGGTGATCACAGTGAATTATTTTACGAGCTGCCGTGGTATAGTATACCTCTTCTTTTGTAACAGAAATCGCTTAATACTAGTATAAATTGTCTAGTGTAGGCAGCTAACGGTAGCACTACGAAAGGAAGTCAGCTAAAAGTGGTAGTAGAGTTTAGAAGAACGGATCGAATCGACAGCAATATCGGTTAACGAGGTAATATCGGTTGGAGGTCGCGAAACGATTACCAGCCCGCTATTGGGAGATAGCAGATTCATGCTTCTGATGCAGCCGCAAGTTTATTGAGGCTTTTTACCACCGTGTATACACTTTACAATATTCCTCTTAAACTTAACTTATAAAAAATAATATATTTTTATATTTAATATCTTTCAAATAAAGGAATTAAACATAGTTGGAGTATTAAGATACTCAGTGTAATGAATAAATGTTAGAAGCAAAACAAATGATGCTTTAGCGGATTGAAAATTAGTGTTTTATAAATACATTAATGAGATCATTTTTCTCAATTATTTTTGTATCGTGGTTTTCTGTGCTATCCATTAAAGCGTAATTGGCTTTTTTCCACTCACTTCCGTTTTGTAACAGTTCTTTACGTATTCTATACCGCTCGAATAGTACAAAAGATCCAACCGGACTTCAACGTCCAATTGCAACTTCTTCCTTATCTTTGTTCATTTATTTTCAACGACCAGCTATTGAGAAATTCTGAAGGTAACTGGCGAATTTTAAGTCACAGATTTTTGTCATGTACATAACCTCAAACATATTTTTCTTTTTTCTTATTCATGTTATTATATGCTTTGTCTTTTCGATCAAACAATTTATATAAACATTATAATCTCAATTGGTTTTATTATATAAAAGAATTTTGTACGACAGGCGATATTATATTTTTCACAATTAACATTTAAAATATAGTTAAAACATCTAATATTTTCCATAAAATAATAGGAAAATATCATAACAATTAAAATGAAAATTGTATGAAAATGAAAATGTAAACAAGAGAGATACGAATGAAATATGAATTTACAAATGAATGGATTACGTACTAAACTATAATGCAAAAATAATTAAAACTTGACTATTCACAAGTACAGAACATGAATGTATCTCGAGATAAAAACCAAACGTTGAAATGTACACAAAATAAAATATGCTGAACAACAAAAGTGCAGTTGGTAATCCTTCTAACTGAAGTAACCACTATATTTACCGCAACAATGCGGTTCTCAACAGCTGAGAACAATTAAAGGTTAAGGATAGTTTCGTGGACTTTTCGTCCGTTGTTGTTTTGTAATGAATATTGCCTACACTGTATTTTGTTACACCTTTGTGACTATTTACTAAATTGCATCTATTTTGGGTACTAAAGAACCATTTGACAATACTTGTACTCTTTCAGTTGAATTAAATCGAAATATTTCAAAATATCTATTAATTATAATTTAATATAAATTAATTTTAATATTTGCATCATTTATAATAATAAATTTATTCAATAAATATGTATAATTATATAATTCGAAATAAATTAAAGATAATTTTAATTAAAATGTAAATTATGAAATATATACCATTGAAAAATTATAAAATATATGTTGTTTACTAAAAATATATTAAAGAGATAAAATATAAACGTAAAAAGAAATCGTAGGAGTTTTATTTTATATTTGCAGAATTCATGTAAAATAAACTAGAATATAGAGAAAATTGTAAGATACCTTGTGACTTTGATATCTCAAAAGACCACGTGTCATACGTAGGTGACTCAGTTATATAAAGAAATATGAAAGAAATAACATTTTCAAATAATTTGCTGTCATGCTACAGCAGATTCATTTGATACTTTTAATATCTTATAAATTACTTTAGTAATTACATTTTTTATATCTTTTTTTATATTTAAATTACAATAAATTACACATGAATTTTTTTAAATAAGAAAATTTTATTAAATTATATAAATTTTAAATTCAAATAGTTCAAAAAATTGTTGTATTAAAATGAACCATCTACAAAATTATTTCACTAGTGCAGTATTATTACGCACTAGTGTTTAATAAGGTAATATGAAGTTTTCTTAGGATAAATCCTAAGTAGTGACATCTAGTATTTACTTTTCGATTATTTTCAAACTTTATTCAGACTTAAATTTAACTAAATTTAGAATATCAGAGAAAATATAGTTTGCAACATGTTTCTGCTCATGTGGAAAACAAAATTATTAAAACATTAATCAACTGAAATTAATAAAAATATTTTTAAAACTTTTCCAATAATTACTAAATATTAAAATCATTTCATTTCATACATAAAATATATGAAATTGGAGAATTAAATTTATGATTGATTTAAAATATAAATGAAAAAGAACTGTGCATTAAAATGCATGATTCTTATGTCTAAATCGATAAAGAGCGTGATGTAAAGAAAAAAACAAGCTTTTTATTTTGAAGTATATTGTAAATATAAGTTGAGATTAAAGTACGAGAGGAAATAGCTACACGCTTCCAGCGAACGAAACGCTAAATGTCAATAAAATAAAATATGTGGACCACTACACAAATTTGTAAAGTTGCAATAGCAGCATAAGGTAGAGGAATATCTGGCGGCAATATACTGCTTTTGGTAAATCATGCACACATTTATCCCCATTAAATTTATGCCCGTCATCTGCATCTCCCTTCGAGAGATGTTTAAGACTTACTCCTTTTACGCACACGCGCTCATGGCATCCGACACTTTTCTCGTTTGTGTTTCATCTGCAGGTAATGTGCTCGGAATGAATTATTGAGAGAAAGAAGCATAAACACTTTCCGTGAATCTCTTTTATATATTTTTTCCCTTTTTCATATTCACGTGCCACAGTATCCGACGATTTTAACAGAGAGAAACTTTTTCATTCTGGTTAAATTTCAACGAACGGTACAGTGCAACTTCCTAACTATAAAGACGGTTGTTAAATTTTAATTAGACGTTTTTTAACGCTCATGTAAACGGTTACTTTGAATTACTATTGCCTAATTAAAGAATATTTTAAATTTCTGCGAATACTTTGCTGCACTTTCTTACTAAATAAATGTCCAATAAATATTTGCTAAGAACTTTAAACTTTTCAAATACTTTTTAGTGTCAATTTATTACTGCACATAATGAAATTTATTTTATTTTACAAAATAACACGAACCATCTAAACTTTACATTGTTTAACTTTGCAATCACTTGCGTTTCAGTTAAAAGATACATTCAATCCAATAAGTTTTTTAGATATCTAAACATTTTTACAATTCTTGTATAGTATAGTCAATCATGGAATTGTTATATTCTGCACAACTGTACAGTATTATTATTTCACTAGTGAAGTAATAAGGTAATATGAAGTTTATAACGCACAACCTCAATGTGATGACATCTAGTAGCTATTTTTTAATTATTAAAATAAATATCTGTCAAACTTTATTCAGTTTTCTTTTTGGTTACAAAATTTATAGTATAAGAAAAAATATAGTCTGCAACATGTTTGAAATGGCTATTCTGCTCTCGTAGAACCATAACATTCGAACTGTATTATGCCTTATTCCAAACTTATAACAGATTATACTACTAATCGTTTTGTATCATAAATATACTAAAAATTTTAATATTACGAAAAAAATTAACAATTTTGTAATTAATTATAATTACAAAACAGCTTAGTTCATTATTAAAAGTTTACGAAAATAAAATTAATGAAAAAGTTAATAACGGATCCGCAGCAAATGTCTAAAGCATTTCATTTGCATGTTATTATTGTTTGAAGAATAAAATTATAAATACGTAAAAAAAACTCTTATTGAATATATCAACATGCAAAGTAATAATCTTAAGTTAGGGGTACGTGGAGCAACTAATAATAATTAATAATCCATAGAATGTGAATTGTAAACTAACAGTTTCAACGCCTACATTAATACCCTTCCGTTTTACAAATGATACATAATTACCACGTATCTTAGCATGGCAACAAGCACTCATTAAAACACTTCTAATAAAATATTTAAGAATGACCTATTAAAAATAATCGATTATATTCCTTTAATTTCATAGAACATGCATTTAAGAATGCCAAATGTAAATAACACTTGAACATTGAATAAATATTCCATATCAAATTAACCCGAACTGTTAAAAGAAAAACACGCAATTATTAGACGCGTGTAACAAATGAACACATTAAAATTAAGGTTCATATAATTAATGGATCAATAATAGGTGCAATTTGTATAATAAATACATCTACGCACATTACTTTATGTTTACCTTTTCGAAAAGTACAATATTATTTATTATTTATTTTATATGAAAGACATTTACAAATTAGGTATAAAAATGATCTATTTCATATTCCATATCAAGCTGTCAAAATAACTAAGTTCATAACCTCAATATAATGATTCAGAAACAAGCTTCTAATAAAACTGTTTGATTGACTAAGAAATAGAAAAATGTTTGTTTTATCTGAATAAATTATACTCTTTGTAATATTTAAAAGATAATTTATTTTTGTAATTAAAATACTAAAAGGTGTTAATAAAGTAAATTTGATGGTTTGTGTATCGCTAATTAGGTTCAAATAAATAGAAAAGAAAATCGTTATTTGGAAGAGAATGAATGAGAGATTAAATGTTTCGTAAAGTAAAACGAAAGAAACAAAAATAAACATAAAATTACAAGAAAACAAACAAGTGTTGAGTAAAGGAAAAAGAAATCGCCAATGGTGGTAATTTGAAGCGCGAGATGAGTCTTGAGTTGAAATATCTCCGCGCAGTTGGACTATCATCGGATAGTGATTTAGTTGTTCCCGTACTCCACACGATTTCTGCCAACATTATTGGCTGTGCTAGTTGTCGTCACCCGTTTATTTTACACACACTCCTTTCGCTCACAGTGTCTGGAAAAACATTGGTCTATTGACAAAGACATCGCAATAACGGTTTCTTCATTCCGTTTCGTTCCATTCCATTCCATTCTAGTAGTGTTTCGCAACAAAAGTTAGATGCCTCTTCTGTAAAACAACGGTTTATGATGGTGGCATAGAAGCAATAGCTAGCTTGATGCTTGCTTGCCTGCATGAAGCAGGTGAAGTGATTTGCAATTTGTCGTCCCGTGTTTATTATGTGAACTTTGTTGGCACGAATCAATAAAGAGTTTCTATTTATTCTTGAAAAGGAAGTTTCCTCCTTTGAACTTTTACTTGTGTTATTTGTAATCGCCAAGCGGAAAAGTAAACTTCATTATAGACGTTGTTGCTACAAGACATGTTCTTTACGTAAACGGAATTAGGGTACGCTTTAATCTTAATAATATACTCTTACATATATTTTTGTTTAAAAAAAATAAGCATCATTCATCATTTCATAACTATATATTATATATTATTTTACTTCTTAATATTTTCATCGTTTACGGATTCTTTTAAATTTATGTCTATTTTTTGGCATTTGTTGTGCATAAATATCGCCAAATAGATAAAAAATTATTTCTTCGGTAATTCACATTAAGTCAAAAAAGGTAAAACATTTTTCAGCATTGTATTGATTGCCATCATTGCTTGTAGGATTTATCGATAATGTAACGTATCAAAGCTGATTTAATCAGATATTTATAACTTACTAAATGCTTAAAATAAAACTAAATATACTAAGTAACTATGATAGTTTCATACACGAGTAGGCTATTATATGTGACAATATAAGTAAATATATTTGAGATATAAATATTTATTATAGTCTGAATTTCAATAAATTCACACACTTATATATGTAGAATGTAATATTTCACACAGCATTTGTATTTTATTGTCAATAAAAGAGTTCCACGCCAACTGAACACAACATGTTTCATTTTATTGTAATAGTTTTCAACGATTTAATGGTTATGACAGTTGGTTATTTGCATACTATACACTAAAATCATGAAATGAAACATAAGTGCTACCATAATGCACTACAATCGGCAATAAGTACAATTAATTACAATATTAAAATTGAAATTGTGGCTCGTTTCTCAGTTACATAAATTACAAATTATTTTCTATCAACTCTAATTCATACAATTTATTTTCACTACAATTATTACAGCCAGTCACACAAATTTTAATACGTAATAAACCTTGCAGTATTTTAAATATTCAGTCATATTAAATAAAAACTAAAACAAAATCTGGTGCTGCAAAATACCATCTATATAACTCTTTAGGAAACCAATATTTTATTTCTATTAATATTCCAGAACACGTAAAAATTAATGTAAAACACCTTTAAAATAAATATTAATTGTTTTCACTTTTATACAAAAATGAACTAAAATAGAGGTTATTTCATGATCAATGTCTTTTGTAGAGCATAGAATTTTTTTTATAAATTGACAAAACTCAGGTAATTAAGTAATTAGTTTGCATTCTATTTAATGAAACATGCTCAATAATTCTAATTACCAGAACTAAATATTTCATTTACAAGTGTTACATGTTTGTTGAAAATATATTTTTAATAAAAATTCGAAACATTTATTTCATGAAACTAAAGAATAATAATATATTTCTCTTAATTTGACTACTGGTAAACTAGAGTTCATGATCATATATTCTGCAATAAGCTTGGAATGAGGCATAATTCACTAATACTATAAATATAGTCGAATGAAAATAATATGTCACAGTTATTAAATCACGAAAATAATATGAATTATTTTTCATAAGTTCAAACCTATATTTTTTGGTTGGTTTATAGTCCAATTAAAACTTTCAAATTTGGAATTTAAAATAAATAAATAGTAAAAAGAGAAATAAGTAAATCTTAAAGTTACAACATTAAAGCGATCTAGAATTTGTAAGGTAATTGCATAAGTAGAAGATTAGAATACGAAATGAAATGAGTTAATTTTAATAAACAAGCTGAGCAACTAATTAGCACAACCTGACGGCAGTAAAGGTCGGTGTATTATAGAATCAAAGTGTATGGTAGGTATTCAAACAAGAAACCGGACGTCGATTTCGGACAAGACACGAATATCATCATCATCATGATAATCCCAACAAGGCAACGCAGGGCAACGCAAGGCAGGGCACGGCACGGCAAACCAATGACTGAAGTAGAGTATTGCAAAGCGTCGGGAGAACGATAGGTGCACCGGGTCACGGGAACACGCGCTTTATATATAAGCAAAGTATATGCAAATCACAGAGCATAAAGCAACAGCTGCTGGGAACGAGCGAGGAGAACCTTATAGAGTTTAAGAGAGTACGGTATTCGGGTTGCGGGAATATGCAGGGATCGCTTCAACGGCCATTGCTGTATGCCCAGTCCTAGCATCCTCAGGACCGGATCGGATCGACGGACTGATATACCATAAAGCCGTAATATTGAATCTGCTCAAGATTTACCACACCCTTGTTGTCAGTAAATGGAGGTATAACAAAGTGCTGATGGAAATCAACTTATATTCTATAGCATCTCGAAGATTACCAACTTCTCAACAACACACATACAAAGCAGCTTTATTTTCAATAATTTTTAACCTTTTCAAAATGTTAATTTCCACACTGTAGGAAACCCTTAATTTACAAATAATCAGTAGTAGCAATTCAGATTAAATACTATTTAATTTACAGGGAAAATCAATAAAGTACAGATTAAAATATAAGTAAATATAAGAATTTGAAAAACATGTTTTTAATACAGTCCTGTGCTTGTAATCCACACACGCTAACTGAAAATCATCTCAAAATCACCCATGCCCGCACTGAACTAAAACCGTCCATTACCCTTTCGCAAAGCAGGTCAGAAAGTAAAGTTATATGCAAATATTCATATTAAGTTCTTTTATATAAAATATATACCTTTGTAAAAGGCAATATATGTATATGTTCCGGATTTATTATTGGTATAAATGTCTTAATACTTTCAAAAACATATTTATTTACAGATATGGTAAGTACATTGAAATATATACCAAAAGTATAGGTTATATCGTTTAGTAGTGTTATAGAACAACAATGTCAAATCGAATTTAATCTAGAGTTGAGAATGTTAGTGGAAAAGAGATAGATTATACATAATGCGATATGTTACATGGTGAGCGAGACAAGGATTGAAATATTTATACATAGTAAAGTAACGTGTACGTGAGAAGCATGACGTAACAAACAGTGAACGCTAACATCAGACGCTCTAAATAAAATATCGAATGAAATGGTTTACGTTGTGGGCTGAAACCGTTTCCGAATTAGCTAACAATCAATATAACATTGAATTCGTAAGGGCTGAATAAAATGTAGGTAAACTATACCCCTATATTCTTTCTCTCTCACTGGAATCAATATCCAAAACTTATACGTTTTCTTTTTGTTTTTTATTTTTTGTAATAGTAAACATAAACGTACCAGAAAAGAATTAATTATCTATAATTATTTTGTCTGAATTATAGTATAATAGTAACGTAATAATTTATTATTTAGTTTTTTTCAAGAATATGGGTAAACTACAATAAATGTTTCAAAACAGACGGACATGTAATCAAATCAATAGTATATGACTTTTAAGATGAAGTACAAAGTGCGGTGCGTTGAATAAAAAATAATTCCAAGCAATGGATAGAACAGGTACGGGTATAGAGGAGGTCAGACGTCAGGGTCAATCTCATTAGACGATACCCTTATGCAAGGCGTAGTAATGAATGTCTGCCGTTTCTGTTCGGTTCTCTTCGGACCTATTCGCAATAGAGGCTTCCGAATTCTAATGACGCGTTCGGTAATGATTCTTCCCCTCCCGACATTGACCGGCTAACTGGAAGTACCACGTTTCGAGAGTTCGATTTCAAAAAAGTTCCAAACACGAAATCTCTATAGAACCGTGTGATTTGAACGTATGTAAGGTGGGTGATACGACTTGAAGAGTCTGGACACATTTGTAGCCGAAGCTCGTTTCGTCCGCCTCACAAATTCCGAAGCGACTTTTCCTGGATCGTTTCGTTTTATAGGGTTACACCATAATACCGACTGCGTTACGTTATGCTACGGAATGGACAACCAGCTAACTGGCACAAGCTACCGATTTCAGAGCTATTTTTTACGAGGCATAATTTCATATTCTTTACATAATAAAGAGAATTTGTTGCGCTTTCGAGTTTCTAACTTGGCACGCCGTACTGCTTTAATGATTTTCATATAGTCGATTGATTGATGACTATAATCATTTTTCAACATTTAATGCTTCAATGCTTTTTATTTGTGCTTTAGATGAACAATTACTTTTTAAAGTGTTACAACATTTATAATTACTTACGAATCTATTACAGGAGCACAAATACATTCCTATTTCGAAACTAAATATATCAGATTAAATTTAAACTTAGGACAAAATTAAAATAATAAAGCATTTAAATGTAACGCAGGAAACTGTTTATTAATTTGTATTTAAAATTATTTGAAAGAATAAGAAATGCATTATGCATGAATAAATCTTGTAAATTCTTGAAAAGATTAAAACTGATGTAAAATGAAAATGAAAATCATATGTCGAACACAATTTAATGAAAAGTTGGTGCGACAGGTGCGTCAACTTAACAATTTAACAAATGAAGCATAAATCATGTAGCAAAATGAAATCTTGTGCAAGAGCTAAAACCGTATTCGAATGGCAACAGTCGTTTCCTGTTGGAGTAATCGCAAAGTATTAATTAAATCTTCGGCAATAATGCGTCGTGCGTCAATCGTTTATCACCGTCGGATCGAAGGCAACGGCAACGTAGAAACTTTCTATGCTAAAGTCTACTTCACAACCGTCTTAAACCGGAGTTTAAGTTTGATTCTGTAATTTCCGGCCGCGTAACAGTCGACCAGAACGATAGTAATGCTATCGCCATCTCGCCAACTAACTACATTTCACACAAATATATACGTGCACTGTGCAGCAATAGGGTTGTGGATTGAAAGTTCTCGGTATAGGGCAACCTATACTATCCTACATTATAATTTCCTGAGAACCAAGATACCTCTACTCATTCAGGAAGAGGCACTAGAGTTNTATATATATATATATATATATATATATATATATATATATATATATATATATATATATATATATATATATATATATATATATATATATATATATATATATATATATATATATATATATATATATATATATATATATATATATATATATATATATATATATATATATATATATATATATATATATATATATATATATATATATATATATATATATATATATATTATTAAATGTAATAAAGTTTTAAAATGAACTTCATTAAAAGATCGATAATTTTATAATAAGTAAATGTAGAAAATAGAAAAACACTTACCGGACCAAACTGCTCGAAGTAGTTCTTGACATCTTCGAGAGTTGTTGGTGCGGATAAGCCGCCCACAAATATTTTCTTCGTTCTTGTAACCATCTGTAAAATATAATAAATAAACCATTAGTATATTGAAAAATTCAACCTGTAAAAATTTTAATATGGTCAGAATTTTAGAAGGAAATATAACGCTTTTATTTTCTTAACATCTCTAAATTATTAACGTTTCAATCGATAGCACTTCAAAGTTTCAGCTCTTCAGAGAGTCATTCTGCCAACACGTTGGTACAATTACTTATTTATATAAAAATAAATTACAAGTGAAGCGAACAAGAAAGCAAGAGGGTACACCAGCCGTTCAACAATCCAGAAGCTTTTGTTTTTTTAATAAATTCGGCGACGCGAAAGGAATAAAGCGAAATTAAGTGTTCTCCTTTTCTTTCTTTCCTTCAGCAAAACCACGGTGATGCTTAACGTCAGATTCGAAACGAAATCCCATTCGAGGGAAACGCATTGACGCTAAGAGAACACGGGTGTCCGAAACAGACTTTTAGCTTTATCGAACTTGTTCATAATTACGATATTATTACTGAAAAAAGCAGCATCTATTATTTTCCTTTATATATATATTTTTTTTGTTTTTCTATATTATATAGAAATATTTCAGAAGTATATAATTAAAAAATATCATTACATACAATTGTTTGAAAGAGAAAAACGATAAAATTTGTGATCGTTGAAAGTGATTTTAAATTCCATTGTCGATGCCGGAATTTGAGTCATTTGATAAGACCGTTCGTAGAGATAAACGAAAACAATCGAACGGTCGAATAGCCATTATACGAGAGACTAGACCAGTAAAGTCTTAGAAGAGAATCGGAGGCAGAAAAGTGTATTTGCAGCTATGGCGCGTAGAGATTCAGTTGAAGCCGAGATTCTCGGAGACAAAAGGAATAAGTAGAATCAAATAAAAAAAGTTCAAAGAAGGGATGAGGATGAGGCGCAGCAAGAAAATGTGATTTACACAAATGGTGGTAAAGCAGTCCCGAAATTGAATGAGATTTCACTAGCGTCAACTTGAAACTTAAAGGCCAGGGATTCGTCGTTGTTGCCACCGTCTCCGCATCTACCGCTACCATTATTATACGTTAGACCCCATTCATTGACCTATATAAAAAGACACGAAAAAACACGAAGATACTGTTCTCTTATACCACACAATGGCGATCCAAATGTTGGACATATAATGGCACGCTTCGAAAACGGAACTTTTCTTCTCTAACACGCGTTGCACAAATTTCCATAACTACATAAATTCAAAATATCCACAACACAACCGAAACAAAATATCACAAAAACTTACAAATTACTTTTATACAAAACAAAACCTATTTACTATTAAACCATATATTTCTAATTATTGTTATTAAATCTAAAACTCGTGATAAACTTTAAAAATACTTTTCCACTAATTAAAAGTCAATGTACAACATTCTGTTACAACGTTTCTTTTAATAAAACAATTAATTATTTATTGTTTCATTGTAGTAATTACTGATACATTTGAATTAAAAAGTAATTGAATTTCTTGAAAAAATCGTGATTCACGTAAAGCCTAAAATAATTTATCATTAATATTAAAAGACTTCTTATTGATTGAAGTATAAAAATAAACTGATGTAAAACTACCATAAAAAAAAATCTTTTTGAATCCATTGTTTTATTTTATAGTAAAATATTGATTTTTTTAATATAAATATAGTTACACTTATATGTATTCAATTTGAACAAATTTGCCAAATGATTAGATAGAAGTTGAGCATTCGGCAAGCAAAAAGTTAAGAAGCTTATTTAGATTTTTTAAAAGAATACCGTCAGCTTTTTTTATCCAGGTCACAGAAAATGAAAGAAATCGTGACAAATTTTCAGCTACATTACCTTATTTTAACTTGAACCAGTGAAATTTATCAAATTAAAAGTGTTCGTTTTATGTTCTAGTTAATATGTTGCAATATTAATTTTAATAATTTATATTTAAAAAATAATATGAGTGTAAAAAAATTGTAGGTATAGGTATATTTCCTATATGTTTATATAAAAAGTAGAAGGGATGTGGCGACTGGCGACTGCTGACTAGGTAGAAGATGGAAAACAACACAAGTAAGCGAAACTACAAACAACCATCGCGAGATAAGCTCGAGGGAAATTGACCGAAATCCACTCGCACGGAACTTCACGAAGAATAACGACCGACTCTCGAACACAAATCAAATAAACGATTTTGAAATGCACAACAATGTGACAAATCTCAGGCACGATAGGGAAACGAAACATCTCAATACATTACCTACTTTTCCTATTTATATTCAAATAAAGAAAATAAAAATATTTTTCCATATTTAGATGATTCTCAGATATTTTTTCTTTTATCAAAAACCACGGTTAATTGGATTTTATATAGAAAGAATATTAATAAATCGAATGCTTATAATTAACTTTATATAAAATATAATATATATTGACTGAAATATTTATTTCTTTTTATTCTCAAAACAAACTTCAAAACAAAAACATTATCCCTGAGTTCATAAAAGTATTAAATGTCTGAAGACAATATTTTAATTCAAAATTTGTTGTGTAAATAAATTGTTATGTTTAAGTATTTGTAAGCAAATTTAATATATTTTATTTTATTCAGCTTATATGATTGTCTGTATAGATTGGTATTAATACATGTTTGATTTATAATACTTCTATTAAAAAATGTTATATATAATGCATTTACAATTTTTTTTTATTATTGTAAAGTAAAAAAATAAAGTATATATGCATTTTTACGCTGTAACCTAAAATATCCCAATTTATAGGTCGACGTAGCTACCCGGTTGGTTGATGATTTCATGCGAATATCTAAACGAAAGCTACAGCAGATAATCTGCAAGCAACGAAGCCTGCTGTAGTGTTCAGTAACGTCGTATCTCAAGGTATTTGAGCACACTTCCGTTACCCTAAAGCAAGCAGGGAAGCATCTCTCACACCACACTTCATCGCACCGCAGCAGCTACAAGCAGATACCACCGAAAGCGTTGATACATCTTCCCGGCAACGTGCAACCGGGCGCGTAAACCGCGAACCCATGATGATATGCCATATCGGTACATCATTACATATCCTGAGCCGAAAGATACTCACTATTTTTCTTCGTATACGCAGCATTATACCATCTTCCACACTCGATAGACAATCTACTTCAAACAATATCTACATAATTCTATTTAGAACAATGGAAACACACATCCATATAATAAATAAAAATGAAATCAATAATAATTTTGAAGATAATATTATTGAATCGAAAAAAAAAAATGTATCTATGATTTATTAGATATGATGAAATATTCTAGTGAATATATGAAACATTAGGGTTATAGATATCATCGAAATGTCGTATCAGGAATATTCTTACCGTATAATATTCTTGTCACTTTCTTTCCTATAAATTTACCAGTTCCGCACACTGACACAAAATGCAGGGTCAAAACAGGAAAGAACGAGCCCGAGACCCGACTATAACTGAGTGTTCCCTCGACGTTGCCTCATACATCAGACCCAGCTAACATCCCCTTCACTTCAGATGCCTTGTTTGCTGGCCTAACCCAGAACCAAGTTGCTGTCGTGAACCGACAGACAATGGGACCCAGCTGTATGGCCGCACAAGTAATTATGTCCTTGTGCGTGGACCAGATATGTGTGTTGTGTCGCACATATCACACAAACACTTACGATATACGACCTTACCACTAAACCTATGTGCAATATATACACATATTTCACTTGGTTCTATCACAGAAGCTCTAGAAATACTCCCAAACATACATACATACATATATTTTAAAGTATTACTAGCAAAACTAGTAAATAATAACTCTTAATATAAATGAATATTATATACTAATTTAACCCAACAAAGCGATAATCCTAACCAAACGGATTACATATTCTAATACAGATGAGACATATAATGTGTGCGTTCAAGATTAAAGTGACGTGTGACGTTGCCCTTCCAAGCTAGTAGGCAATTGTGAACTGTCCACAATGACCCAACATAGTAGTAGAGATTCACAGACGAGTTATTTGCAAAGGTGATACTACCACTACTGCTCTTCCGCTTATAACGACGACACTACGCCAACATCCCTAACTACTAAAGCATAAACTTAAGCACAGTGAACGACATGTTTACCTATGCCTTGTTCAACTTGGGACAATTTCGTTATAAGATAAACCAAACTTTGTCCTATGATTTCATCACCAAAAGCTTTGAGAAACATTAGTTACAAAATTTATATCTTAGAAATTAGATACATCATTTCCTTATTTAATAAAAACAATATTTTGTACCCAAAAAAGTCATTAATGTGACAAAAAAAAAAAAAAACTACACGTGTCAAATGTCGAAAAATGATAAACAACATATGTATTTCTCATATTAATTTGAACCTTATTGATACTGCATTAGTTCTTTGTAAGTTTAGAAAAGAAAATTAAAACTATATACCTCTATATTCAGCAAGAAAAACAAAAACTATAAAACTATTTTGTTGATGGTAGATATATCTGCAAGAAAACAACATTTCCCGACTTATTTCGAATAACAAAACGCATGGGCGATGTTTCGTGATCCATATCACATTAAAAGTTGAAAAGTTTTACCAATAAAACGACTGAATCGATTACGTACAGGTCTGCAGCAAAGCCCAGTACGGCGCGGTATATTCAATTTGGCACGGCACGGAGACGAACACCGTACAAGCAAAACGAACCGGTAATATAAGTGAAGTGGAAAAGGTAAGAAAATAGGGGAAACAAATAGACAACTTTAAACTTGCATCTATTTGAAAATAAATGCAAATCCATTAATGACAAGCAACCAGTTTTATTCAATTTACAATCGAAATATCTTGCAAAGAAAAAAATATAAAGTTTTAAAAAAAAATGATGGAGAAATGTATAAAGAAGAAATGAAAGTAAATAACGGAAGATGAGGGTGATTAAATGTGAAAAGCAAGAAGTAAAACATTGGACTAACGGCATGAAACTGCGCTACGAGAACCACGACGGCAGTCTTCGGCCTCGAACCCAACCACTAATGAAACCGAAACTATTTATGGATGTTTGGTTAATTACTTAACTTCAGAAGAGGAAGCTGCAATGTCGTAATCTACGGATATGAGATACTCGGAACGGCACACAAAACAGCGTGGCATTACAGTTTATAAATCGAAGTGTTTTCAACTACCTAACATCTATACATATCTACATAGATAAATTAATAATAACAATATCTAATGAAATTTATTAAGAATATTAAGTAAACTGTGATAATATGAAATAAAACTTGAGACATTTATGTCTTGACATTTCGAAATTATAAACATCAAACAGAAAATGTTTTCCCTTAATCTATCATTCGAAATTTTCGAACATGTCCAACCCATGTCAAATGAAGGAAATGCGAATTATTTTCTCTTTGAAAATATTTCTCAATATTTTTGTAATCGTGTAATATATAAATGATGTATTGAACATCAAATATGTATGAATATTTGAAGAAAACATTCAATGTAGCAAATCTATACGCTTACTTGCTTTTAGTCGCTTTTGTACAGCTACATAGAAAATATTGTTACCGGTTTGTCGGTAATGAAATACAGCGGCTAAAGCAAAACCGATTCAATGTAATATAAACGCGACGGCATGCAGAATAAATAAACCAATTTTTCAAATTGCTGATAACTCGTAAAGTGGAATGCTTCGCGTATAAGTAAGTTTTCTAGCGAAAGAATTCCCTTATGAAAGCCCGGATATTGCGTGCAATGCTTCGGTAGATATACGAGCTTTCTTCCTGAGAAACACACATTTGTTATTAGGGAACCTGGGGTCCCGGTACGAGCGGCGCGCAACTCTGCTTGGCGCACCACCGTTCAAACGCCGCACCGCACACCTCACGGCAACGCTTCAGGCTCCGGTGACCGTTCTTTCGTTTCTTTCTTTCGATTCTATCGTATAACACACCAGTCGGCCGGATACGGCCACTCGCCGCCCCGATAATGAAACAAATCTAATTACCGGATCGCAAACACCACTACCATTACAATTATCTACTAAAAATAAAAACAAAAACGAAAAAAACTGCATTATTTACCTACAAGTCAATCTAATAAATACACTCAAAGAACAACACAATATCAAAACTCACGAAATACAAAAACACTTTTTAACACATACAACACAAATTCTTAATCACAATCTAGGTATATATTTGACAGATTCGTAAAAAAATTAAAGTGTAAATATTATTACGAAACTTACAAATATTTACAATTTAAGTTATTTTACTCGTTACTTAATAAATTAACACTTTTTTGTCATATACACACAACCGAAATAATTTTTAAAAAAATATTAACATATATTTACATTTTTACTTATATAAAAATAATAAGAACGACGTACACGTGCCTTGTTAATAAGTAAATAGATCTAGATTTTCGTATGAAATATATAAAATAAGAATTGAATTTCGTTAAAAATAGAATAAATGAATATTTAAATAGGATTGTAGTATAATGTATAAATGAAGTGTGAATATATAGCGACGGTAACGGGCAAGACCTGTAAGATACCGTCGGATTTGAAAGGATAAAATAAGGAAGTAACTTACTGCGTGTGCCGGAGCCGTGTCTGCGGTGTGTGCAGATGCAGTAATGCTGAAGAGTTCGACGTCGATGACGTCGTCGAGGAAAACAACTGAGCGTAGATTTGTAGAACGGATTAGTTGTTGGTTCTGTAGCCGTCCGGGGCTGATGCTGTGCTATCGCGGCGCGGCACGGGCTATCGACGGACGCGGCGGGCGCTGTGCGGCTGTGTGATGCGGGGACGCGCGCGCTCCTAGCAGCCGACTCGCCCGGGTCCGGACGCGTTCGCTCTCTCGCCGCGCACACGGATGCTACCGCGTCGGCCCGGCACCGTGCGCCGACGCTTTCACACGTGACTAACGCTTTAGCTCAATGCGCATGACATTCCTTGCCGCGAGATATAAACCATCAAAAGCTCTGACGCTGCACTACCTTTATTATTTTACTTCATACGCGCTACTTATATCTACCACTTGCAAACAACCAATACTCCCAAATATTTTATGAACATTTTATATTATTGATATTATAATTAGAACTGTTTCACTTTGAAGTGATTAAAATTTATGTAAATATAATCGATTATAATGCTCATTAAATATTAGTCAAGAGCTTTATTTCATGATATTATACGGTGCTCCCGTAATAAATACCCTGCATTAATTTTCAATATAATATTACGGTTTCTATTCAACCAGCTATAAAAAATCAATTCTCTATAGATAAAAAAACTCGTTTTTTCATTAAAATTTTAGTGAATTTAATTTATTTTTTTAGAATTTATCAAAGTATACTAGTATAGTTTCAGTATTTATTGTTAAATAATATATTAAGAATGATCTATTATTTAAATTTTACAATTTATCAAATAAAATACGTTCAAAACAGATCCTTTGTTTCAAAACAAAAAATTTAACTTAAAAAAGTAGAAAATATAAAAAATATTATTTTTACTCTTAGTATTACATATTTTTTTCTTACAATACTATAAAGTATGTTTACGAAAAAATAGGAACAAAAGAAAAAAAGTTAAGTGATTTAAAAAAATTGAATTTATAAAATAATTTTTTTTTCTTAAAATATTGAATGGTTAAGTAACAACAAAACAATACAATATTTGAAATTTATAACAGAAATAAAATTCAAATTTTTTACAGCGAATGTGGTGATTATTTTCTTAGTTCTATTTTATACGATCACTTGCAGAGAAAGTATAAAAAATAACAGAGAAAAGATGAAAACGAAAGGGCAACATGTCGTAGAGACAGTCGTACCAACCGCCAACTTCTTGCAGATTACTATAATAAAGCGTCGTTCGTCATCCGCTAAAAAAGTCATGAAAAACGACATCATTTAAACACTACGCTATCGTCTCTTATAAAAAATAGCGTAAATATTACTGCTTCATCATTGTAAAAATTCTTTTTGCATTTCTCAAACGCACATACAAAAAATTTCTTTCAAATTGCAACCAATTTTTTTTATTTCTTCAAAATACATATCTCAATACAACATAATTCCAAAAATAATAAATTTCTAATTTTTTTTATTCAGTTAACAATTTTTATCTGTTTATCAGTTTACTGACAATAAAAGTATTTTTTTAAATGAAAACTATGAAATTTCTATGTAAGAAGAAGTAATTTAGCTAATAATTGATTTACTAATAAGAAATTAATTAATTTTATTATCACTATTATATTTTATACCAATAAAATTATTGCAGTATCTATAAATTGTTTCAGCAGAAACAAGATAAGTAAATTTATTACCTATATTTCATGTGATAATATTTAAAAAATAATTATATTAAAATTTTCAGGATTAAATATATTGTTAATTATTGGATTTTGTGGAGTTTTCATATTAGCAAGTTTATGTATATACATATAAATCAGGACCTAGCAATTAATTAATTACATTTCTAAAATATTTATGCTATAAATAATATTTTATTATTATTATTAAATACAACATAAAAAATTGACATTATATATAAAAAAAAATATATCAGAAAAACTGTATATTTAAACAGTTATTACTCTTAAAAATTTTAGTTCTCAGAATCAACTACCTTTGAATATAATTCACAATTCATATTATAATATTATACCTTTAAATAAATAAATAAATTATCAGATTCAATCAAATGAAAAAGTGCTATATATTTTCCAAATATTTAAAAATTTTATATTCAACTGCTTGTCAAAATTTTGTTATTTAGAATATATAACATTAAACGCATTATTCCAAATTATGAATTTTGTACAAAAAACTGAAACATAAA
>NEEE01006332.1:4091-26988 GCA_002278615.1 Pogonus chalceus | reverse complement strand
CTTGTATATATAGAGAAGTTGATTGAATGACATAATGTAACCATAATTCCATAAAATAAAATTAAATGTAATACAACGTATAATGGTTAATTAAAATTCGTTATTCATGTAAAAACGTGGAAGCTGGTGAAAAGCTACTAATGAAAAATACACAACCGCCAGAAAGCAATTCATTAATACAATAATAACGTTTATTTTATATATTGATTAATATTGTCGAAGCCATGAATACGGCCTAATTGAAATTATAAACAACGATACGCAATGTTGAATAGAATTTTTTACTTTGAAAAACGTGTAAATTTGTTAATCTGCTTCAATTTTCTTTTTCATTTCTTTTATAATTGTAATTTGCATAGTGAAAGAAACGCAATTATGTAATGTATGCAGTTAATTATAAGAAAACATGTATACTAACGAGATAATAAACTCACTTTATTTTTCTTTATTTTTTACTGTTCATAAACTTTAAACTATGCAATTGCGTTAAGCAGCGAAATATGTTTTTACTTATTCATTTAACACAGATATAAAAATACTTTATTACTTTAAGATTAAAATTGTGCGCTTTATTGTTATTACAAAATCAAGTTTTTATAATTAATTTCTTATTTCTTATTATTATAAAATATATTTTTAACTTCCTTAATATTAAATCATTATAAATTTTATCATGTTTTAACAGTTAGTAAAATATAATCTAAAAATATTTTAAATACACGTAAGAATTATGAAAGCTCTGCGTCAAATTAAAATTAAATTAAATTTAAAATAATTATGTTCGTCATTTATAATTTGAAATATAATTTTCATGTGATATGAAGTAACTTTATAAAGTAGGTATTTTGTGTTTAAATACGGTTATTGTTGTAAGAGCTTATAAATTTTAAATGAACAGAACTGAACCATTTTAAACTTTGGCAATCTTTTAAAGTGCTTGGCTGATTCTGGTACTTTTATTAGTTAAAGAAAAGTTAACACACATAAGTGAAATATTTTATTTTGTAACTAATTAACATTTCACTTATAAATATTCTAATAGGAATCATGACTTTACTAAATGCATATTTGTTATGATAAAAACATGAATGTGAAAAATTAATTTTGTGAAAGAAAAATAGTGATATGATAACATAAAACAATTACCATTTAAAAATATGACCGATTATGCATACGTAAAAGTCAAGTCTGTAATATTTATGGCGCCTTGCATCGGACATTTTACTTCCTCTATCTGGTATCACGCCCTCCAACGATTTCCCTTTATCTTTCTCTCTTTAGCTACAACAGTCTGACGTGACCGCCATCTGAAATGCTTTTATAGAGCATTTCTTTTGACCTTGGCTGATTCGTTTGTTTTTCTGGTATTTTCACTTGATTTTGTTCTCTTTTTTTTTGTTTTTTTTTTTCTTCAAATGCCCAACTGAGCCTTTTCGGAACAAAGAAATTTTTATTGAAAAAGTCTGCGAGAGAATGGATCGATAGATTTTTTTGTTTACGTGTGGTTATCTACGGCGGTGAATAAGGTAAAACTTTTGTTTTATCCTTCCAAGTAGAACATTCGCTCTTTATAATCTTTACTATTGTAGCACTAGGATTTCAGAAAACTAATGTAAAATCATTCATTCATGAAAGAAGTATATCTTTAATTATTTTAATTCGAAAGCATAGTCAAAATTACACAAATTTAAAGAAACAGCCAAATTATGAAACATAAGATAAAAATTGTTTATTTTACGCAGAATTCAATAAAATTATATATAAGACACTAAATAGTTATTTCTGTATCTAGCGAGTAAAAGATTACACTCAAAATATATACAAAACATTTCTTATTACCATCTGTTATAATTTTTAAAATAAACTTGTAATTTGATTTCATATAATTTTTAAACAAAAATCAATAAACGTAGTTTGTTTATATTATAAAAATATGCCAATATTAAATCAGTGCTTGATATTTAATTTATATTTTAAAGATTTGTTGAAATCTTTGTCAAATAATGCTGTAAATAAATTTAAAAATATAAATGAAATTAAATTTGAATCATTTATTGATACATTCAACATGATAAAACAAAATCTATTTTATTGAAGATATAAAGTGTTATAAAATTCACCAGGGAGTAAAATTATATTTTAAATGTCAAAAACTAGGTGCATAAAGTTGGATTTAAACTCGGTCTTGAGAAAATAACTATTATACTATGTGAAGCGTTTATTATTGAGTTCTAAATGTAAGATTTATTTTTTGAATTAATTCTGTAATATTTATATATTAAGATGTTCTTACAATGCACTTACTTCATTACGTAAATAAATAAAAATAAAATAACATTAAAAGTTGCATATATTTGAATTAAACTGATAAAGTAGGCTTGGTGTGCTACACGCTATAGAAAATATACTTTTTCTGAAATTGGACCAATTTTAAGTACGTCTGAACTTAAACTCTGATAAAATCGTAAGGTTATAATCCTATTTTTTTTCTAAAATTTTGTAAGGAATGCAATGCCGTATACTATTTTTATATACCTTCCATAATTTTCAAGTTTTTGACAAAATATTGAACATATTAAAAATCTGTTAAAATCGTAAGGTTGTAGTCTTAATTTTTGTACTTCTGAACTGAATACAATATTATAGAGTATTTTGAGGAAAAAGCAATGCCGTAGGCCGTATTTTAATATCTAATTTCGCTTTCGAGATATTGACAAAATACTGACATATTCAAAATCTGGAAAATTCGCAAAGTTATAGTCTCACTTTTTTTCTTAAATTAAACTAATTTGAAGTACGTCTGAACTGAATATACTATTGAATTGAGTTTATGAAAAATGCTATTCCGTTGACCATTTTTTATATGGTTTGGACTTTGATATCACAAGAAGTTTTGTTAGCCATAAAATAATCTTAAAATATTAAAAGATCCAAATATTTTTGGTAAAAAAAGGAAGAATGCTTGTTTTTATTTATATTATTACAATTTGAATGAAATAAACAGCTTTTATTTGCAATGTATTTAATAAATATTATAAATATAATCTACGAAAAATTTTGAAGTTCGTCTCTCATTATTAAATCTTAATATCATCATGTATGTATATATTTAAAAAATAAATATAATAGAAATATAATATCACAACGAAATTTAAATTTAAAGTTTTATAAAATGAATATATAAAATATATTTTCAAAGTTCATGATGCATGTTTTAAAATGAAACATATATCATTGAAAATAATTTCCAGTGCATTCGTAGGCGTTGATTTTATTTTATTTGAATTACAGAGTAAATATTTTAAGTTTGCATAACGAATTTTAAATATTATTCGAAATTATTTTAAAATAATTTGACGTGAAAATAAAAAGTTAATGTAATGCAGACGAAGTCATATAATAATTAGAAGTATAATCTATGCTGTAATGTAATATATTCATTGTTTATTTATAAAATTTAATGATATGTTTTTAAAAGGATTGCAAGTGTATTTAATATCATAGATTGGTAGATATAAGTACATATTAAGGATAATGCAATTCCGCTGATTAAGAAACATAAACAATATTATTTATCGAATCAATATAATAGAAGATTGAAATGATATACAATTATATGTAACATAATGTTCGGAAGTGTAATCGGTCCATTAAAATACAGTGTCGTTCCGTTTATATGTAACGAAGGTGTTCAAACCAGTAGCAGATTAGTATTAATATAACTTTATGTAAAGTCATATAATCCCAATAACATGCTTACATGAACGTTCTGCTTTTAAAACGGATCAATAGAAAGGATTTAATTGCATTAATGGACCAATCTGGGTAATGCTCTCTCTACTATACTCTCAACAGGACTCCGCTATCAGGCAAACTGGGAACAGTGGCTCAGTGGTTCAGTCGGCCGTCAGGAGAACATTTACAACACGCAAATGCATTTTACAATTTATTTTATTTCCCTCAAATTGGTCATTTCTTCGATTTGTTTATGTGTTTTTACGGATATGTTGTTTTAGCATGAATATATGAATATTCTTAAAATAGATACTGAAGGTGATACAGTTACCTTCAACAATTACGACTACATCTTTATAATAAATAAGACACACACGAATCGTAAACAAAATTATTATTACTTAATGATTTTCTTGTGAAGTTTATAAGTGAGGTTAGTTTCGTTAACGTTTGAATATACATATAAATTATTTTTAACGACATCGCTACTGATGATAAACCAATTGTTATCACCAAATTCGCTTCATTTTTTACTGAAATACGATGAGATATTTTAACTAGTTATAATCTTACATTTCTTAAAGTAAGCCCCCAAATCTTTTACGATTGATCATACTATACTTCTTATTAGTATTACACAGAAATAATCATAACACTAGGGACACATTTTTACTGTCACTGAGAAATACGTTTACAAAACTATTAGAATGTAATGATTTTAAAGATATAAAAGAAATAAAATTCAAGATTTTTAGGAAATATACAAACAAAATCGACTTTATTAGAATTTTTTTTAAAAATATTGAAAAATGAAAAATGTACGTACATAATGAGACAATCTTTATGACATTTAAACAAAATTTAAAATATGAAATTTTAATTTCTTTTAACGTTTGTATCAAACTCATTTTGAACTTACATATGATAATTTTGATTTTGTTTATCTACTGATTTTACTTGTTTATCATTAAATTTGAAAATATGATATGAAATTAACCAAATAAATAGATTGAAGATAATATTTTAAGCCTTTAATTTCAAAATTTTTAAGTACTGACAAAACGACCATTGATTCTTACGACCTATTTTGTTGTTCCCGTATTTCCATCGTTGAAGGAGGTTTCTAATGTATATTTGATCAAATTGATTAAAAATAAAATTTCTATTTTTAAATATGAAAATTTAAAGAATTTCATAGAATGTTTACTACAAAGAGAAAACTACATTGTTTTTGTTTAAAACTTCTAATTATTTCTGAAATATTATTTACATTTTAAAATAGAAAAAACACAACTAAATAACAATATATTAAAGTGAATACACTTAAAATTAGAAATTTTATTGATATAAATTTATTTTGTATTTATATCCGAAACAAATTGAATTTTTTATAGCTATTTATGTTTCTTTCATGAAATAAGATACTAAATATTATTGGAACAAAACAATCTACATATTAATATACAAAATGCTCTGAATTAAAATAAATTTAAATTAAAAAGAAGGTTTAAAAATATTATTTATAATAAAAATGTATTGTTTAAAAAACAGAGTAAAAATTAATCTGATCGAATTCATAACAAAGAAGTGGAAAACATCAAAACACAAATATTTCGGTAAAATAATGTAATACAGTTTTAGTAAATATTTATATGTTGCTAAAATTTAAACGAAATTTTCAAAACAAGCATCAAAATAATTCAAGTAAATTTCAAAACAAGAGTAAACTAGGTAAATGTATCAATTACCAACATACTCTACATTAACACATCTGTGTGATTAAACGCTGACCAGAACTTCGGACGTGTTTTTATTTGTTTTTTTTTTTTAGGATTTTTTTTTATTTACGTACCAAACGTGTTTCATTTTTCATGTGTATGTACGAGTAGGTACCTAAATGTAATCGAAGGGCCTGATATATCGTCCTATTCATCACTCGTGGACTATTTGAACAGAACGTTTTCGATAAAAAATGATTACGCACATATATTAGTTTGTTTTTCGTATTTTTGATCACGCAATGCAATACGTGTGATGTTTGCATTTATACCGATGGAAAATGTTTCGAAACGTATTTTATCGCCTATATTGTTTTTCTGATATATTTTTAAATAATCGCGAAAATGATACTATATTACAAAATATTACCGCAATACAACCAAACAACCATTTTTAAATGTATCGTTATTTAAATCCAACATGACATTTTTAAATTCAATCAATATAAAACAGAAATTATATAATAAAGCTAAAATAAGTCATTGGAGATGAATAAAATTATAATGATTAATTAAGCTTTAAATAATTATAAAAACAAATAAAAAGTGAAGATCTCAAATCAGACAGATATATATTTCATATATTGATTTCATTTTATTAAATATAATTATCATGTGTGGCATAATTTTTCTTTCCTGAGATCCCGGCATTGTAAGATTTTTATAGTTTTTGTATTCCCGAGATTTATAGTTGGTTATCAGGGATACCCGGAAACTAATGCAAAGGTACAAAAAATATAAAATATAATTTAATATAATCTATATAATAATAGATGGATTACGATGGCATTAAAAAGAAAAGACTAATGAAACTAAAGATTTAATTTAATATTTTAACAAAGCATAATAGATTTAAAATTCGAAGATATCAATGTTTGCTTATACAGAAGATATCCTACAATTAATATAAATGAAACTCTTAAATTAATAAGAGAATAATGATTTTTATCCTTTTTCCAATCGTACTTTAAGAATGAATGATACTTTATCTATATTTTGTAATTCAAATTGTAAATTTGTCATATATAACGGATTATAAATTTCTTAATTTATTAATATTTTTATTTTGTCTATTTTTCATTGATATTATTTATAAATAACTACTTTTTTACCTTATACTAAATTAATTAAATGGTTTATATACTTCTGGGCTTTTTCAAAAATTCCCGGAACTAAGTTAAAGTCTGAAAATCAGAAACTCTACTTTGGTCAATCAAGTTTATATACTACTTTGTACAGATAAATACATATTTTTTTAATATTATACAAAAAATGACACAACTGAAAATGTATAAAATTATCGAATAATTATTTTATGTTTTCAAATAACTTTCAAGTTAATCCAATAAATATTGTACATTTGTAAATTTCTATACTTGTTTTGATATAATTATTAATTGCGTAGTTAAAAATTTACATTTGTAGCTCTTATATTTCTTTCTAATGTTTCATAATAGTATATAAGAAAGATTTCTTATATAAAATACTATTAAAATTGCGAAAATTTATTTTATCAATATAAGATATGGTTTTTTGAAGTAAAAACTCTAATTTTGAGAAATGTGTTGAAGAATTTAGAACAAGAAAGAGAAAACTAACCTCCATTTTTATCGCTCAGATTGTTACAAATATATAATTATTATTTTATGCATATTTTTGGCTTGAACAATTCAAGTACATACTTAATAAAAATATATTTAAAAAACTTATCAATGAATTTAATATTAGCTTTTTATTAGTAAATAAATTTTGTATTAAATACATTATATTTATTGTGATTTTTAACAAATTTAAATAGCCAATATTGTGTTTTCTTCATTTAACGATATTCATAATATTGAACAAATAACTAAATGTACAAATTATATACGACGTTTCATCAATTAATTACTTTCAAATTTATTATTAAATACATATAATTTAACTCAACAATTTTTGTTTCAAAATAAATTAAATTGAAAGTATAAATTCATTGTTTTCTATTTTTTTTAATATTCTTTCAATCGATAATTAAAAATTTAAATTCTATTCAACAAAATTTTTTATTAAAATGTAATAAACTTAAAGCGTGATATGTAAATTGAATATTTTATAAAATATAATTAATTTTTAAACGAAACTTTTTATACTAAATAATAAAAAATATATTTAAGTAATGTAAGTAATTGAATATACGTATGTACAATTTAGAAAATGAAATGGAAATGAATATATAATATTCAGAAGTAATAGAATAAACAGAGAACGTAACATAAGACACGTTTGAGTACTTTATCTTGAGGCTCATTACATTTAGTTGGTTAGTAAAGTAAGATAAAGAGATATACGGAGTTGCTTATAGTTCGGAATTTAAAATAACCAAGTTATATTACCACATCTACACGGGTGGCCTGAAAACTTGCTGCTTGGATTAACAGAAAGATCTACTTCGCTGTCATTAAAATAAGTACTTGTATTATTCATATCGGTTAAAAGTTTCTTCCAGATGCTCATTATTGTACTTAATGAACTATAACTGTACACTTACTCTATTCAAATCATTAATATCTTACTGCTTCTAAATAAAACATGTTTAAATTTAAAAATTCATTTTTGTATTTTACTTATTATTTCTATTTCAATATAATTCAAATATGTAATTATTAAACTAATTATATTTAAAATCATTACAATAATTTTGAAATTCTAAGATAGATATTCTAAAATTAATAACTTCTTCCCGTATAAGATCTGAACGATGAAAAACTATTGCATCAAAACGCAATTTTTAATGTTTCTTAACATTTTAATCTTATAATTATTATAAATTAAAATATCATAAGAACTAAACTTGATCATATAATTCAATTTCTACATTTTTTAAATTAAAATTTATATATATTTTTTAATTTGACTATATTTTTTAAAATTTATAATTAGCAATTAAATTCTTATATGCGTATATGACACAGATTCATGTAATTATTTAGATAATTTTAAATTTATATTTTAATTTCCATTTGTAAAATGAGCAAAATTCTGTTTATAGTAAAAATAAATATTTGAAATGTACAGAACGTAATAATAAAACAAAAAAGAAAAAAGAAAGAGAAAAAGTGAATAATGAATAAAAAATGTGGCATTTAAAAACGGTGTAAAATAAAATTTAAATTCATTTATATGTGTATAAAATCATGACAAATTCATGAGATGAGGTGCAACATGGAAGCAGGTAGAACAGGAATTAAAACAAAGCATGTAGTTTCTGGCAGTGCGGTACGATTTTGTGCGCAATGCCACTTGTTCATGCTACAGCAGAACCAACACTAACTCCAGTAGTACTAACGGTAGTACCAATGTTAGTAGCAACGGCAGTAGGTAGGTAAGTGTAAGTGTACTTAACAAAGGAACGTTTCTCTATTTAAACAGGATCTCAGCGCAACACCGGCGTTTAATTTTCTCGAATTTAACGTAATTACAATTAAGCAGAAAATAGTGGCAGTGAAACAGGACAACACCAACAGCAAGTTTAGTGAAAGAGAGAAAGGTGTCCGCCCGCATGTGGGGTTATAAACTCCGGTAGAAACGCGACATTGTTTCGCCTCAAGTTTTCTGTGTTTTGTACGCAAATGCAGTGGATTACGAGGCAAGAATTGCTGAGCGACGGGGACACCGAACACGGCAACGGCGACGGCGATTCTAAGATCTCAAGAAGGTGAGCAGTGTGTAATTCCCATTTGCATGAAACGCTAGCCGGATTACGCTGAATACGCGGCCTCAACTCATTCATACCCTCTATGATTCTGGTTCTCGTTTCGTGCTTATTTGCTCTTTCTCTATCTGCTGATGCTAACCAACAGCATATCTCCGGTTTCATATGTTACAGACGCCTTCAAAAGGTCTAGTCTCGATAGCTACGTTCAAATTATGGACCGTAAGTATTTCTCTTTGTATACATGTAGCAATTACCATTTACTTACTTATATTCAAATTGTAATTGTACCTTCAAAATACTGCTACCTATATACAAATACATACAAATATATGTTTCATCTCTTTCTTTTCTAACTTTATTATGAAATTTAAAAGTTACATACACCTAATTACAGTAAGTGCAAAATTGTATTACTTTAAACAAGATACATAAACTTATTTCTAAGTACCCCATAAACTTACGATAATATCTCAATTAACAAATATTACACGTATAATTTTCTACTTAAATTCTACATTGTATTTAAACATACATTTTTACTATATTTGTAAGATTTGATCCGTTTTATTTATTTTATTTTTCATCAAGATTTAAATAGATAAAAAGATAATAACACAAATAAATATAAAATACGTTGTTTTTTTACATAAGATCATACATTTTTAATAATATCATAGCAACAAATCAATCGCAAACCAATAGAAATGAATCTGGTGACAATATGCGCAAGCGTATATGAAAGTACACGTGTGCTTTGTGGTTTCAATAGTTCCCAATTGATAGAAGGAAATCGAACCAAAACCTTTTAAGGTATTTCCCTTCGACAACACATTTGTGCGGTCTTACTTTAGGACAGAAAAGTTACGTAGAAGGTATTGATAATGGTAAATGCACTTTTGCAGTGACGGATTCTAAGTTTTTTTTATAAAAATAAAAAAAGGATTCAAGTTAAAAGTATTTGGATAGAGATTTCGAAAGTAACTAAATGTATTTTTATTTAATTACTTTAATTTTAATTTATAAATATATAAGAATCATAAAAGAAATAATTTGTAAATCTTCAACCGTGTTGCAATCACTTTTGAGTGTACCACCTTAAAACAAATATGAAGCCGTACGCCCATTCTACCCTTACAGTAATCCGCCTCTGTAGTATGAGTGACGGTAACGCTGCAGAATTGCTGCTGACTCGGCGAATAAATGAAAGAACGAATAGGTGAATGCTGTAAGCCACTATACGTGAATGTGTATGTATGTATGTATAGCACACATGCACACGTACGAACATTTCTTGGCACTCTAGCGAAAATAGGCTAGGAGAACTTGTTCGTGTTGCCCCAAACATTCGTCGTTCACGGAAAATGATCTTTTCCTTTTTTACTAATATCTTGTCTTTATACTAAACTGTTGGTATAAATATCGAAATATCGAAATCGATTATTCGAAGAAGATAATAAAATTGCTATGTATGAACAAAATAATATTCATGTAATGATAATATAATAGTGAAGATGGTTAAAGTAAAGTTGTAATTTCACAAGGTTCGTTGATGGTGTAAGTGTATGATATAAAAGATTGTTCAATGTACCACAGCTTGATCAATAAGTATCGTAAATCAAGGCAAGTGTACGCTAGCAAGCACCTCAACTGATAGTAGGTTCGTAGCAGTCAAAAACAGCAGCGGGAAACCCGGATCTCCACAAATTACACGAGGCAATGAAACCAGAAGCAAGCGGTGTGGGTATTGGGTAACGGGTAACGGGTACCGGGTTCCGGGAAACGGGTAACAGTAACGAGTAAGGGCAACAATGCGAAATGGAGCGAGCACGTGGAACATGGTTACACTATAAACCAACGCGGGTGACCGTCTGCCGGCAGCTGGCATTAATGTCGCATTCGCAACAAGCTCCATACAAACTTACACTACGAACAACTACATACATACATATATACTCTAGTTATATTTGTATTGTGAACTTACTTTCGCAGTTCGGTCATACTTTTACAAACAATACGAGAATTTACTTCCACTTTCTTACTTTTCCGAACGGTTTAATCAATGCTACTACCTACAATGGATAACATTGTACAATAAATGATCAAGAGAATTTATTTACTTCAAAGAATAAAAAATCTATCGTAAGAATTATTTATTTTCTTACAATACAATATCAAAATTACTTTTCAGTATATTTCTACTCAATAGCTTTTTAAAAAGTACTACTTTAAATTAATGTTTAATGTAACAATAATTAAATGAAAATGAAAATGATAGTATTAATAAAGAAAAAAAAAATAATAATGAGTTTAAGTTAAAAACCTATTAATTTTCACACATAAAAGTAGAAGAAAGTAATAAAATAGAATTTATGATTAGTTCGAATAATTAGATAGAAAAGTTTAAGTATAGATGGCTGTAACCGAAAAGTTAGTCGAAGTAAGTGAACAGCATAGAGAATTATATAAAAAGACAACGAGTATAAGCACATCGTGTGAAGTGAACGGTAACGTAACGTAACGTTACCAAGGATGGTGGCTTAGGAAGGTTTTGATGACCGCGATAAGGTAGCAAGTGCGGGACGCGAACGCGGTCTCCGGTCTAGGAGATAACGTGCAAGACGATGGCATCGCACTTCGTCCGTGCTCTTCATCTCGCCATGTTTCGCCGGCTCTGCTAAAACTCCCGTATTTAAAAAGATGAATAGGGCCATTTCGTTGATTCAGTTATCTAGAGGTCTTGTTCAGGGCTTTCCGTGGCTGCTTGCTGCGACGAAGGACGAAACGGGTCGGTCGCGCGCGGGCATGCGAAATGAGAGGAAATGTATGAGACCGAAGTGGAGTAGTAGAGCGGTAGGCGAGTGCGGATAGGCCCTGGTGATAAATAAAACGTAATTTATTTCACGCTGCATCAGTGTAAATCACTGCCCGCGGCACCGGCACTGTCGTGACGACGGGCCCTGTTAATTAAAGTCGAGACAAGCACCCATCCTATTCCACTGACTCATGCCACATACTATTTTACCTACAGCACTATGTCACATATTAATTCAACAAGGAATACATTAAATTTACCTCTATTATACAATAATCCATGATATTACAATATTTCACAGCATATTACAAGGTACAATAGATAAAGGGAAAGCACAATACAAAAATAAATTAATACGTTAAAGTGAGTTTAAAGAAAATTGAACAATTCTACCAAAAGATAAATCGCAATAGCATTGTAAAATATTTAAGATAAAAAAGTTTATTCGACATTTTAGAAGAAAGTGACTCAGGTGTATGAATTTGAAGAAAGAATAGACATGACCTGAAGAGCATTATGCATTAAGACATACACTGTTGAATTCAGTAATACAATAGTAATTCTTCGTAGCAACTGGAAACTTGCCAAATACAGATGTTCTGTAACTGTAGAATTGAGCTGAACAGGCAGACAATTTCAACAAGATGACTACTTCATACAATAAATATTCAATTTATTACAACATTGCAGACACTCTAAAGTAGCAAGCATATTTACTTATTCATAAATGAACCACGATATTACAAAAGAATTAATACTTACAGTTACAATATAATTGTACTGTAATTACTTCACAAAATACATTACACCATTTTATATTTATCAATGCTTTTAACATATTATTTTAAAATTTAAAAACTTAACTGGAAGAAATTTTTTGAGGAACATTTTTTTAAAACATTTTTTAAAGAGTGTGCGTTTTGGAGAGTATTTTTATGCAAAAATACACTGAAATATTTAAACACATGAAGCAATTTTTTTTTAATAAATGAAAATATCTTTATCTGAACGATAACACAAAATTTGATCTAAATTTTTAGATCAAAATAACTTATCTTTAAATACTATGCCTTTTTATCGTTTGGAGTAAATAATAAATATATAAAAATACATTTATTAAATTCTATTACGAAAATTGGTCATCTAAGATTTGTTAATATGACCCTAAAATAATAATATTTATTTTATCAAAATGATTAAGATACTTGCAGAACTATGTTGCATTTATGATCAGATTGTAATTCTATTCTATACAGAGTTATTCATTCAGATTACTCTGAACATAATCTCTTTTTAAGGCTTTAAAGTTTTTGTACATTTGAAAATTAAGAAAATATATAAATAATTAAAATATTTGAAGAAGAATTCTTTAAAATATACATCAAACTGTAATAAGCGCTTTTTATTTTTGCATATTACTTGATTGGATTCCTCATCTCCTGCTTTAAAATAAGACTTTTATTTAATGAATAGAAATATAGAAGTTAATTAAATAATATTTTTTCTCTAATACTACTACGGAATTCAAACCATTTTGTGTATAATTTTTAATCATAAAATGGTGACATTGTCTGCAACTATGCAGTATTATTATGCACTAGTGCTTAATAATATAAGATGAAGTTTATATTGCTTTTTAATGCATAACCCTAAAGTGGCGACAACTAGTAGTCATTTTTAATTATTAAAATACATATCTGTATTATAGTTTACAACATATTTGGAATGGCTATTCTGCACTCATAGAATCATAACACTGGCACTGACTCATGTGACTTATTTGAGCTGAATTATGCCTTATTCCAAACTTATTACAGAATATACTATTATGCTATTAAATGAAAATTGTTTTCAAGAAATTTATTATTAAATTAAAAATATAATAATTATAGAACACAGAACTTTAAATGAATTAATAAAAAATGTAACTTGAAGTAGTTGAAGGACATTCAAATCAAAATTTTAGAGCAAAGCTTTAGCTTGTAGTAAAAGAGTTCCATAACTCAGATATGAAATAAAATTTGGTAAAAGTTATTTTATCTTTATTTACAAACATAAATAAATGTTTGTTAATAATAATAAATTTCTTTATTAATCTAATGAAATCGTTGTTGCTGTTAAAAATAAAGATAAAAATAGGAAATTCGTGGCTATTAGTATATAGAGGTGCACTGCAGTGTAACATTTAATATGGATTGATTTGCTGTTATCCAAAAATAACCGCATGGTTATTCCGATAGCATCGCATGCGTTGATGTATGTGCGTGTACGTACGTCGTATCCGTATCCGAATCCAAATCCAAAACCGACCAATCCCGCAGAGGTAATAAACACGCACTGCATGTCGTAAATCTCCGCTTCGCTAATAACTGAATTTCTTTCTCTTTATATTCACTACGTAAATATCCACTCATGATGGTGGCCGTGTCACTCAAAGATACACATAAAATATATAATGATCTTAATGATATTGCGTGATTTCTCCTCATTCTTACATTTAAATATAAATCTATGAATATACTCCTCGTATATATGCAGATGTGATATGTTTATCTGTTATACTTTTTCATTTTTCATTTAACTAAATTATACGCAATAAACTACTTTACGATTTTCACTTAACGTTTTGTTTTCATTGAAAATATTACTAACGAAATCTGTTTATAATATATCATTTTAGCAACAACTTTTTTGTTTATTGCATTGTTCTAAATAAACAATATTTAAATTAATCAAAAACAATTCATTGTTTCATAAATTAAACTGGGGAAGACATTTTAACAGCAATACTTCAAAGCAGATTGTATTAAAGAAGTTTTTTTTTTTTAAATTGCTTTTATCTAAAATGAAGCACTTAATTTTATTAATATTGTTTTATATTTAGAATAAATGTTTCATACAGAGTTGATAGTATTTGAAACTCGATTATTACTGAGTAATTTTTTTCATATTATATAAATTTCAATCAGACTGTCCAATAAAGATTTAAATTTTCTCTTTTTTGCAATTCCGATGTTCAGCAACAATGTTTTAAACGCTGAAAATGCAATTAAGATTATTTGTGAAGGAATTAAATTGCATTTTCTATTATAATATGAACACATTTCCTCAAAAACATCAGTAAATTAAATATAAATTATAATATTATTAATTTAAAAGTATTAATCTAGACGAAACTTCTCAACCGTTTTGAATGACCTCTATACAGCTGGTAGTATAATTGGATTCAGAATTTGAAGAAGCCTGTCACTCATTTTAAATCAAAGTGTACAGGATATGGGTAGCTCGTTTCAAATTTTAAACTCAACTTCAATCATACTATCGCCGATTGGTTAAAAGTTTTTTAAATTAAGATTTTTAGACTATAATATCACAGTAAAGAAAAACCAGTAGCGACACTCTTTTTTCTATCCTTTTCCCACTTACCAAATCAAATGGTTGAACATCACTCTCTAAAAATATCGCTTGAATGACCTCGAGTTGATTGTTGGTTGTGATCTCCAGATTTTTTTTAGTGTAGTTGGATATTCTATACAGAAATTTTAGGCGGAGTTTCATTAGTTTCAATTTTATTGTGATATTTAGTAGATGTCACATTGTCATATTCACCAAAACACTGAATAAGAGCTCCGCGGGTAACACTGGTACGAGTAGCTGTTACACAGTTTTAATATAAAGTTAAATATTTTACTATACACCGTCACAAGCAACTACGACTCATGGTCATTGAAACTAAATTCCGAGTGTCGCAGGCCTGGTAATATCAACTTAAGTAATTATTAATAGTAGGTATTTATGCAGTAGATATATAATTAATACTTATAATTTATTAAATTTGAAATAAATATTATTTATTAAGAAATAGAAATGTTAAGCTGTCTGGAATAAGAATAAGAAGTGATATATTTTGTGTGTTAACGGTAAAATATATGAATATGTAGAAACATGTAGTGTGCAAGTAATCGCAACACAAATAACATGTCAGTTTCAGCCAATATCGAAGCGACTATAGTATATATGTGACGGGCACCGTATCATCGGTGGAATACGCGTTGTTTTTTCACTTGGTATTGATTGAAAATCTGTGCGTACCGTGAGAATTGGAAATGGCATGTCTATCAAGGGGGTGCGCTGGGAACAGAGAACAGTGTGTAGAGTAGAGAAGCGGCAACGCTACGGTATTTAGGTTTAGATGAAACACGTAAAGGGCGGAGTTCCGATACATTTTACTGCGGGAATCGCTCGGTTAAACGCATGGCCACCGGAACTTTTTCGCTTGTAATTATTTGTACTAAACATATTGCTTGTTATAACGATTCCTATAGCTCTACACTCTTCCACTCTTCTATGCCGGTATTCAAAAACATTACATAGATTATTCATTAATCCCTATTTAAATTATTACACATTATCTGCACTTTCTCATAAACAAAATTATCGTAAATTTCATCAAGTCATTAAGCTCCAAATATTACTATACGAGCTTAAGTCATTATTAATATTCATTGCATTTTAAAATTTTTTTAAAAAAGATAAAAACACTTCTTATTTAATTAAAAACTGCTGTTTATATTAAAATATTTTAATATTTTAAGGATCATATACTAAATTTTCGAAGTGGGTAATTTTGGACATTTAAGATTCTTTTGGGAAAAAAATCCAAGACTAATCATTCCAAATAAAGTAATTACAACAGTGAAGCTAATTAACTAAAATTTTAGGAATGGTGTAATAAGATATACCCAAATATTTTTAGTGTCAAATAAATTTATTTATAATATGCGTAAAGAAAATTATGTATTGCACGATTTATGTGACACTTTTCGCTTTCCACGGCTTTTAAAATAATGGATTTAAAAAAAAAAAATGGGTAATCATACCAATCAGGAAGAAAAGAATAATGACAGTAATTGAATTCATTAAATACATACTTATATATTTACATATTTATTTATCATTTTATGAATGGATTGTATTATTTTTATGTTTTTCAAGATATCTTACTTTTATTTTACATTGAAATGTATGATAGAATTATGTACATTTTAGTTTGTTTTCAATTTACACCGTTTTACAAACTAAAATCCAAGATTTCGATTTACAAGGATTTCTGAGAAGCCTTTTTTTACTGTTTATCGAGAATTAAGTATATAAACAACAGATTTTTTTTCCTCTAATATAATCTTAATTTTCTATTGGTAAAGATTAAAAAAACAAACATTAGGTGCTGAAATTTGCCTTTTATGTTTTAGATAAATATCATTTTAAAATTACAAAATTTTGCTTTATAAACTTATATGCATCTGCAGAATGTTTAAATAATTAAGTACTATTAAATAAATTTCTTTCTATTAAAAAAAAAAGTATTAAATATAAAACTGTTTAATGAAGAATATGTTAAAGTGTAAAATAGTGTTTGACCATGGCAAGTTGAAGCATTTAATTTTACAAGAAATAGTGGCATAATATGAGAGAATATTAGTAGCATATTTAAACTAGTTGGAGACAGTGTCGGCCAGCAGCCGGCGGCGGAGGTGGTAGTAACGGCGTCAGTATAAGGCATCGTGGCATTCGTTACTCGTCGTCTCTCACGACTTCCAACTTCCGCCAAGTGTAGCGTTAATTAAGTCCAAATCAAATTACCATTTGGATTTCATGCTCATTAATTTCCACTCGTGGCGGCAAGACATGCTGGGTTGTACAGGGATGGGGTGGAGGCAAGATGGTAACACGTCCTCAGGACTGTTACGTCATATAACCGGCACAGATTCATGGTGGAGACGACGACTACGGTGACGGTGAGAGCTCGTCAGCGGTGTATTGCCGCGCAGCGCCGCGCAAACACTTTTAACTTTCTGCGATTAAGTTTACGATGCGGAATATAAATGATGATATTAAAATATTTCAATCTACGTAGCACGTCGCACGCCGAACACCCGGCACCGCGCGCTCTGCTTTAGGCGGGATTACATCAAGCAAATGCTACATTATTATCTGAAGAAGGCTGTATTACGTCGAGCAAACTACATTTTTATATATCACAATGTATTTCAATCGATATACCTTTTATGTTGCAGTATTTCAGAAATTCTTATACCTACATTTACGTATTACAATAAAAATCAAACTTCACATTTACTGAAATATACTTAATAATATAAATACATATATACAGATTTCTGCTAAATCCATAAACTTTTCATATGTTTATAATATTGCATTTCAAAATTGGTATACTTGTTAAAGTTGTTAAAAATAATTAATCAAGTAATAATTGTTATATATTAAATAAGCTTTCTAACATCTTTATGAAAAGATAAAAAGTTTGATAATCTATTTTTATGTTTTTCTTGAATAAAATAAATGTATATTTTTCAAAGCACATGATAATATTACAATGGTATGATAGTAGATTTGAGTGAAAACAATTTGAAGAATTTTGAAGGGTAGAAGTAGACATAACTGTAAAAGTACTAGCATGGAAAATGTAATGGAGTGTAGGAAGGAAGATTATTCCACGGTAAAGTAGAGCAGCAATGACCTCGATAATGATTATCGGGCAAGCCTACACATGGGAACGTTAACAAGCAGGTCTCATTCGGTAGTACCAAAAGCGGTGGCGGTCCGTAAAAATAAATGGATTAATAGTAGATGAGCGAGTGCGAGGTTTACCTCGAAAGCGGAATGAACGAACTTTCGACCGGCTCGACGATTCTTTTCACGGTGACTCCGCGTAACGCTTGAATAAAACCGGTAATTGCGGAATTAATATTTGAAGGCGAGCCAAGAGAAAGAGGGCTCGCCCCGTGAATATTTAATAGCGAACTCGAGCGTTGGACGCGATTCCGATCGCTACGCCAACTAAGGCACAGATTAATATACGAATTAAAAAGTAATGCACCTACCTTTGGATGTGCTCGTCGGGGGAATGCAACTTTTGGATCAATCTGAAACAGAAAATGACAATTACAAAAACAACTCATTTTACATTGCTACATTTCTATATTCATATTTAGAAATAAAACATTATAGAACTACCAAATATACTTTTATGAAAACAATTAGTTGGGTAATCAATAAAATACGGTAATTGAACTGAAAACATCAATTCACTTTTCTATCAAAAATAGATAAAACAGAATGAATTTGTAAATTTAAATTTCAAAGCTTCAATATTTGGTCTGTTTGACTTATAATATTGACAGTACAACATGTGTACCTTTTGTTGAATTTGTATAATTTTGTAGCGAATAATTTACAAAAACTGTTATTTTAAAAATGATTGTGAAAATATAAAGATTGTTTACTTAAACTAAAATATCGTAAATCTTTATGGATTATGTAAAAGATGTTTTGTTTGTGCCAGTGAAGTAAGAATATTTTATGATATACGGAAAGTAAATATATCTGACCCTCTTTGATGTATATTTTACAGTTACTAATAAATATAGCCAATATTTTATTTATGTTATTAGAAGAAGGAAAAAAAACTTTTATAGGTATAGAGTATTATGGATTGTATATAAAGTATAAAAGCTACACCTATATAGATTTATTGGAAAGTTTGTGAAGAAACAAACAAACAAACAAACAAACATTCGTTTACCATAAAAAACATAACTTTCCGCGTAAGCAACGAACTAGAAGAAGGTATAAATCATGACGAACTAAAAGTATTTTTTTACGATAATTAACAGAATTAAATCCCACGTATTTTCCAGAAAGGAATTAAAAATAATTGAAAGGCTTTTTTATTTGCTCCAGCATTCGATCTCGTAAAAGCAGCGTTATAGGCAATCAACAAAGGGGCATTATGAAGCGGACACGGCGGACTCAACTCACGAACGAACGAAAGGACGCGCATTTCGTGTGCTCGTTCGATACCGTCCAAACTACGACGACCTCTGTCTCCCTAGCTACCACCGTATTGCGCCTACTACTACTGTACGAGGAGTACGTACAGCGTACACTGTACTAGTAGAGACTAGCATTACGAATACAGGCTGTTCCTGTAGGTTTGGTTGTAACCGCGCGTTTAATACCCAGTCGCGATGTGACCAAACGAACCCTTCTACTCTGTTTGCCGCAGGGAAACTAGAAGAGCGTTCGTGACGCAAATACCACTACCCATTGAATTCTATTCTTCTATAGCAAACATCGGCTAAGCATTGACTTTTTTACGGTACACGGAAAAAACGTACGCTGAACGCCTCTCATCCCTTCCAAACAGTAAAATTTTTATTGTCCTCGTTTTATAACACACAGCACGAAAAAAATCTGTAATCAGCTATAATTCAAAACTTTCAAATATAAAATTTCAGAACCTTTTCAGTAGAAAAAAATCGTAACTCTCTTATAGCAAGTTGTAAAACTACCACTTTTGATTTTCAACCATCCAAATGCACAAAACATTCTTTAAATATACATTCACTTATTTTTTCTTCAATACATATGAAACAAATACTTCAAATACAATCATTCATTTTTAATCTTTTTACTTCTGAATGTTTTTAGCCTAGTGCACCAAAAACTTCTGTAAAAATCAAGTTTGTAACTGAAAGATCCCAAGCTGGCTATTGGGTAATTTCTGAATCTAGGTAATAGCTACCTGAACGATCGTTACTATACTACGTGTCTACTATAGTTTCTACTTCACACTTTGAAGTAGTGTTACGTGTGCAAACATTTTGGAAAACTATATTATGTCTTTAAGTAGTCAAAACTGCCAGTTTTATAAAACTCTCCCTATTTCTACGTATAATCATACTAACCATGGAACTAAACAATTTAATTTCCTAACTTTAGAAATGGGGCCTTTTAAAAGCGGTAACTAGTAGGTATTGTTTATAACGACATCGTTTATAACTACAAACCGATTGTTAAAGCCAATTTTGTTTAGTTTGTTTGGGCTCCTTACAACAATATCGGTTATTTCACTAATAACATTATTATTTAAAAAAATGGTCTAATAATGTTTATAGCGACAATTTATAACTATTGTTGGTGCAATACTATGATGAGAATTTCTAAATAGTTATAATCTTATACATATTGCTAAAATAAAGCCTTAGTCTTTTACGATAAATCATACCGTACTTTAATATTTCTGATCAATATTTATCATTACGATTTGTAATGGAAGCTTCAGCTTTAAAAGTAAAAGATGTTTTAGAAAACTTATGCCTTAATAATTAAAATATTAGAAATTTTATTAAATCATGAACTTAGTAATGACAAATAAGGTTAAATTTATTTATCATTCATATATCCATCATCGATTATTATTACTGAATTTTATATTCCTGTGCTCCGGTGATATAAGTTTCTATTGTATTAAAAAAGTTATTTAAATAAAATTATTAAATCCATGCTTGATTCTCAAGAAATTTATATCAGAAAAGAAAAAATTATTTGTGCACACTTGAAAAATTTACTTTATTAAATATACTTGATAGTGATTATGTTAAAATAAAAATTGTAAGTCAATAAATGGTTAAATTGAATGTCAGCAAAAAATAATGCATAATAAATCTTCATCACAATATGTTGTTACCATAGTAACTTATGAAGTAAAGTAACATTTTACCATAATTCTCGTACAGGTAAAGCAAAATATCATAGCTACTTGTACAAACATGCGACATCGGCAATATAATAGAACAGCAACACAAGAGCCGTTCATGAATTCACGCAGGGAACCATAAGTCAACAGGACACAAGAAGTAAGAGAGAAAAAGGAAAGCTACAACCACCTTACAACCAATACAAAAGCGGAATACTTAAAGTGAAAATTTATATATTTTATATAGGAGTAACGGTAAGATGTGCAAGAATTCCAGCGTAAAATTTTAAGGAATCTAGATTTAAAACGATGCCGATACATTTACATGGAAGCAGGAACTCTTTGTAGTAAAAACGTTCACGTATATGTTAGTACATACGGGTACGCGGTAAACGAACGTTGATGCTCGCAGGCATAATGCGTCCGGTCCCACGGAACAAAAGGAGGGCGTTAATTTGAAAAACGCGAATCGCGTTTGCCGTCAAATCGCTTGGTTTAATAAATCGGAATTTTTGTTGTTGTTAGTGAAAAGCGTATTTTTCACACGTCATATGAGTATTGCGAATACATGAATTAATCACATTCGCGTATATCTACTCACTTGCTTACTTAGCCAACTGGAAATATATTTATTGTATTTGTTACATTTTTTTACGCATTTTATATCCTCGTCTAATACATACATTTATCTTTTTAACATTCCATTTTTCACAATATATTTTATTCTTTTCCCAACACAAACCAAATTTTTATATCAATATTTTGTTTCATTCATACTTCGACGTATTAATTCCAGGATCTTTCAATTCAATTATCTATCAGACATATTTCAAAACATTATTTGAGCATAAATAATAAAATATTAACCACATTTCTACTGATTCACGGTATGTGCTTCTCTCTCCCCTTATAATGATAAGTAAATATATATTTCATAACTACACGGAGAAAATTTTATAGTAATAATTCGCTACTCGTCTTTAATAAGTAAATACTATTTTTATTATTAAATATATTATCGTAATTATAAAAATCACTACCCGTATAATAAATTTTATCATCTAAAAATAATATCAGCTCCGATGGCAATGATTGCCATCAATGATTATAGAATATATCGATATATCCTACAATCAATGATGGCAATCATTACCATTGGAACTTATATTATTTTTAGATGATAACATTTATTGTACAGGTGGTAAGTTAAAAATTACCATAATAGATTGAATAATAAAAATAGTATTCACTCATAGAAAACGATTAGCAAATTTTTACAATACTCTGATGGTTGTATTTACTGTATAATTTTCTCC
>NEEE01006228.1:62824-77534 GCA_002278615.1 Pogonus chalceus | reverse complement strand
TTTATAAATATTTTTTAAAATTTCATTTATATTTAAAATATTTTCATAATTACTATTGTAAGAAATATTATCTCGTTTTTATTGAAATGAATTTATTTATTGAATAAATAATAGATAATTTAGTCGTGTTTTCTTGTTTAAATATTTCGAAAAATTCCAAAAGATTTAAAATGCCGTAAAATTGTTCCCAAATATAAATCAACAGCAGTAGATATCAAAGTGAATATCTAAAATTTCAACAAGCCAGATATTTGTTTCCGAGAGAAAAAAACACCTAAAATTCAATGGTCGCCTGATCAGACATCAAGATCTTCAGTCCCTGAATATATCAGAAGCTCGGCAGGATAGACAAGGTTACGCCGGAATCTCGCCCAACGATAGATTTCCTAGAGTTGCCGTGCGACGGGCATAAGTTATGTGCGGATCGGCGACCACTTTAAAACCAGTAGCCGCTCATCTCTCACGCGGCAGATGACATAAACGACCGAACATTCCTCTTACAAGCGCTTCTTATAAAACTTTCTGAATTGGAATACGAAACGCTATTCCTATTTAATCTCTGTTTCAACGTTTCTAGTTAACAAAACGATTTTTTCTTTTTATTTTAACTCATTCAAAATCGAAACGATACACATAAATATATTCTTTCTAAACAACATTGCGTTTTTATCTTATATAGATAGTGATTATTGATATTATAGTCATTAAATTTTTGGTACTTACAAAATGAACTAGATAACTACAAAGTAGAACGAAATGAACAATTAAATAATAAAATTATTTTATTATATATATAAAAAGTTCTATTAAAACTGTGTCATCTAAACTATTTAATAATTATTATAGATATGTACGTAAAACCTAAATACGATATCGCTGTTTTTGTAGACATTATATTAATTATATTATTAACCGTTGATCAACTATAAAGATTCATAATATAATAGAAAAAAAATTCCTTTATTTTTGAGTTTACCTGCAATATTGTCAATGTTAGCTCAGATATTGCAATTATTATCATTCATGTTACAAATAAAAGAAGAAATATCATTTCAATCAATAATCTTTATGATAAAAGGTTCAAAAACTTAATATTAATATAAGTTAAAAAATAGATTAATACTTATGAAACTTAATAAAGATTTCGAAAAAATTAGAATTGATATCATTGTTTAACTTCACGGTTAGTACAAAATATAGTAATAAGATATGCCTGTATATCATTTTCCAAAATTAAGAAACAAGGAAACATTTTAAGTACTTTTACAACAGAAGAATTCATGTCATTCTAATTCATGTAATTTAATGTGGAAAGAAATTTAAGGAAAACTTTGAAGTGCGTATAAGTTTATTTTATTTAATTAAGTTTTTATGTTTGAAATGTCAAGTATAATCCCGAGTAAAGCTCGATTATTCTGATATTATATACATAAATTGTATTTGTCGAAAGAAGTGTTTGGTAGTATAATGATTGTTGTAAATGAAATTGAATATAGAATTTGTTATAGGTAAATAGGCAAAGAAGTAATTTATTTCATAATGTTGATTAATAATCGCGTTCTTGTACTTATCGTGTACGTCAATAGCTTCTAGTATCAACTTATTGTCTGACTACAAGACATTTATCCGCATTACTTCCCAAGTGAACGTAGATACATTGACCATCCTGTTTGCACCATTAATCAAACACCATATACCATTCTGAAAAGAATGTAATCACGGAGTTCGCAGCAGAGCAGATAAATGAATCGGTGTATAAACGTCCTGACATTGCTATAATTAATTATTGTCGGGAGAGGTAAAAGCGCTCGAATTGAACGAACCGGTGATTCATCGGAAGATATCCGGAGCCACCAGCCACCAACAACCAGTCACCACACTGCGGTCGACCACGTTCACGTTCCACATGATTTATCGAGTTTTTCATCCGGACGAGGGACATTAGTTGCTGATCACTTCTGGTTCCCGGCAACGCCAAGTCGCAGATATTAATTGTACTCTGCTTGGCACATCATGTCTCTTTGCTACTGCTAACTTATCTTTTGCCTGTTGACGACCTCTTTGTATTCTACTACAATGAAATTATCACTTTGCTACATAGACGAGGAACTTTTTCTGGAGACCTTTAGATCTTCACTTCCAAAACATCAATTTTTTAAAGTAAATTTATATTTTCATCAAATAACTTTTTATATTGTATGAAGAGCATTTTAAAACATGTTTATTATGAAATTATTTGAATATCATTAAAATATTATTTCTTACAAACATCTGGTCTATTCACACGTGTATTTATTTTTTATTATATTATGAGTTATAAGTTATAATTTTGTAAAGAAATTATGTTATACCATATGTTGTTAGATCAAAAGCTTTTTTTTTTAGAAGCATAATATTATAATTAGCATTTCTAACAAAAATTACAATGTGCGACAAAGTATCACAGTTGTAATCATTCATTTAAAAGTCGAGTAAATTATAGAATAGTTAGTAGTAGCTAGTAGAGTAACATTTTGTCAACAAACAGCAGTTTCTAACAGCTTATCAGCGTGATAGCATCTTCATTATGCGCGTGCGATTGAAGCACCCCGCGGCAGTGACGGCTGCGACACGCAATACTAGAATCAAGCTGCTAATTCGACGTGGAAATAACACTGTCATTAGAGCAACTCGTTCACTCGACTGTAATTCCTTTATGCCTAATTGCTTATTATGTGTACTGTTAGATTACACACCTAGCTATCTATCGAGATATTCCTTGATGTTTTTGTGTGAAAAGTAATTGCCAATTACAATTTGTGTGCTTCCTATAATTACTACTAGTAACAAGAATTAAATTATTGTTTATGAAACAGAGATCGTATACTGAATTGCATTATGACAGGTAGAAATCGCTTTATAATTGTTTTAAACATTACGTGCCATAGTTTTAGCGTTTGCTGTCGTTGAATTTAACACGTGCAATGCAATATACTTAAACTTATAACCGAATAATTATTACTGGTCGCTGTCTACAAACAAATAATCTGTTTCTCTAACGTAGTTTAGTTTTTTGATAAATTATATGTTAGTGTCCAGTGAAATATTCCTTCTAGTCATAATTATTTGTTTAGCAAAACCATAGACAAAAAAAGAGTAGGTATGCTTCAGCTCATTTGTTTGTTCGTCAGATCTGTGTCAAACTGCAATATTTCTCAAGCAATTAAGATAGTAACACAATATCGGCAGTGTCAAATCAATCTGTAAATTCCATTCCCTTTGGGCTTAACACCAAAATCCTTTTATTCCAGCCATCCGCTCAGTATAACATATTATTCCCTGGCACATCTTTATCAACTGTTCACCATTAATCACCACCAGTAGCACCCGAAGCGAAGCCAGAGTGATAATCGTGGGCAGCGGTGACCCAAACGCTCACTCAATGCCCCTCTGGCCCCGGAACCGGAAGAACAAATGGACGCCGCAATTAGTCGCCCATTGTCGATCGACGTCGGCGTCTCGACGCTTAGTGCTAACGGCTCGGTTCGGACCCGGTGTTTTTCTTGTTTCTGTCCGACGCACGCAGCCATTTATCAACGGGTGTCGGACTTGTTCGCGCTTCTATAGAAGGCAGATTGCATAGGGTGGTGTTGTGTTTTGTCTGATCTGTGATGTATATGGTTTTGTCTAGTAGATTTACTATTTGAAGCTTGATTTAAAAGCTTATAAAACCAACTTCAGAGTTATTCTCAGATAAATATCTGCTTGAATACACAGCTTTTTATATTCTACATATAACTTTACTTTCATTGCAAAATATGTTAAGTTAAAGAGACCAAAAAAAAAAAATTGATAGTAAAAGACATTTTTTCATGTTATGATGAATAAACAAAGTTAAACTCATACACAAAGAATTATTACAAGTAGTAACATAAAAGTACGTGTAGATAAATTTATATAAATTACAATACACGTCATCGTCATGGAAACATAAATGTTGAAAACGTGGCTGTATATAATATGATAAAATTCAACTCTCAATTCAAGCATATAGTCACACATAAATATCAACAAGTCCACCATTAAGCTAACCAACAAAAATTTATATTCTCAGTATGTCGTCGTTTTTTACGACTTTTAAGCATTACCAACGCCAGTAGCAGCCGTCATCCGTACAACAGCAGCCGTAATACATAATTCCAATATTACAACAACCGGTCGCGTCCGCGTTCTCGTCCCATCGTCCATCGCCCACGAATTACGGCCCAGAGTTGATGGATCACACATTGTACCGTCGACATCAAATAAACATTTTACTCTCCTTCTACTTTTGGATGCGTTGGCAGACGTCAAGCTACCGTTTTCATTCGAGGCGCGTACAACATTACTACCTGAGACTAAAACTTTGCTTTTGAATCAACGCACTACCCACTAAACAAGCTTCATTTACACTGTCGTATTTATAAAGGATTCTTTACAAAACTCTTCAAACTATTACTTATGTTATTATTACAAAATAGCTACTGTTTATATTACTACCTTTTTTTCATACTTAATTCAACAAATGGTCTTACTATAAACCACACCTTCTCTGATATATAATTTTTATCTAAAATGATGACTCTCTCAAATACAAAAAGTTGATTTGATAATCTCTTAAAATAAAATCTTGTAAAATCTATTATTTAATTATTCTATTAACTCTTTGGCATAGAATTACTATTAATTAGGTTAAAGGAGATTTTAAATCTAGTTTTAGAGGATACATTGTTATAATATCACCTGCAACCTAAAAGCGTAATTAGGAAAATCAATAATTAATTAAATTAACTCCTCAACATATCAATAAAAAGCATTGAAGATAAAAATAAAAGTTCAAGCATGCATTTAATCAAACTTATATTAGGATAACTACACGGAGAAAATTATATGGTAAATACAACCAACAGAATATTATAAATATTCGCTAATCTTCTTTAATGAGTGATTACTATTTTAATTATTAAATTTATTAACGTAATTATAAAACTCACCACCTGTATTAAAAAATGTATCATATAAAAATAATATCAGCTCTAATGTTAATGATTGCCATCATTGATTGCAAAAATTAATATTGGTCTGATATTGAAACGAGTTTAAGTATTAATTAAAAATATAAAAGTAATTCTAATAATTTGTTTCATTACTAGATACTTAAAAATAATTTCATTGCAAGAAATATAACAACAATTAAACTGACAAACACATGCTGAGAACACAATTTATCTTTGTAGTATTTAAAACATGCTCATAACAATTTTATTTGAACGCATCACATAACAATTTCATAGTATAGTGTACAATCGCTTTTGAAATCTCATAGTTGAAAATCCTGAAATAACCAAGAGTAGATATTTCAGTCGCATATAACTACCGAACATAAAATTAGTGGATGCCGTCTGTAAATTGCCGACTGATAATTAGTTATAGCAATGTCTCGCCGTATATAAATGTACGTGATTGAAATGAAAGTATCGCAATACAAACATTGCGGCACGTTTGAACTACCGCACCGCATATCACTAAAATCCAATGGATATATGTAAACGCTTCTCATTGCGCGAATTACCGATAATTACAAACTTTAAACGAATTAATTAATTTTATGCGCTTATAAATTGTATTATAATATTTACAGTTTAATCTAAATATGTCTCAAGAATATTTATATTTGAGACAATTAGTGAAAAAAAAAAATTAAATATAATATAATTAGTGAACTGCTCAGTAAACTAAACATTTCTTATCACAAATTTGTCCTAAGTACCTATTTACCCTATTTACTAAAAATAAGTAAAAGAAAAAGTATTTTTGTTAATTTAAATATTGTTATGATTTGATTTTGAATATTTTTCTCTTTTCCTGGTAAATATAATATTGGTAATATAAACTTGGTGTATTTGAAAGTTACTGAAGCTGAAAGTGGAAACAAAATCATTTTCATGGAAGTATAAATAAATATTGTTTAAATTTCATGCAATATTAAAGTTCATTCACAGTAAAGTTATATATATTGTCAACGATGTGTAAGAAGCATTGAACCATCTGTAGCATCACAATATAGTCTATTATATTCTTGTAGTGAGTGTTTCGTACATATTGTGCTGTTGTGGCACAAGTGGTGCAGAGGAGTAAGAAGCGAAAGAAAACACGGACAGTGCCCAGCACCGTCCGTCCATCTTCCATGTGATCCTTTATATTGTCCCCGGGAGACCGAAAGCTATTCTTCATGGTTTGATAGATGTGTCAAATCTCGGACAGGTATTGTTGAGATGAAATAAATGACGGGACCGACAAGAAAGGAAAACAATCTCCTTTGTTCGTAATGACGCGCTGTTAATTTACTTCGAACCATGGCGAATGGGGAGACGTGCCAGCGGCACGATGACGAGCTATTTCTTCACTCAACAGAGATGAAATTATACACCCATTGGGGATGCGATAAAGATGAAAAATGAAACCGTACACAATTGGAAGAAAACGTACCTGGAACTGGCACGAAAAAAAGATATAAACTATATACTAATTCTTGTTTTTGACTAGTTCTGAAGGAAATATCCATGTAAATACTTTAAAACCAGAAGATTTAGTTTCAAATGAAGTGAACTGTGTAAGGTATTATAGCGCACAACTTATAAAGCAACTGCTAAATTTAATGCTCTCTTTTGTAAAAACAGGTAAATTCTACAATTCTTTTAAATAGAAACTATAATATCTTAAAATACTGTCGTTTAAGGTATTACTACTTAAATCAGCATCTTGTAAAACATTATATCCAGGTAGATACTTTTATTTAAGTACTAGTTTTTAACATTTATAAGTATACTTTAATATATAATCTTTGAAGTATATTTAAATTCCTAAATTGTTTCTTAAGTTAAAATTTAAGAAGAAATATGATGCAGTTAAACAATTTTTTAGATTGTTAAGCGTATAATATATAAATGCAGAAATGTGCTGAATTTACTAATGGAAATATAATTCCTCGTCAAAAAAAATGTGAAATACAGAGACATTAAGTGTTCTTGTGGACCATTTGTCAGTCTGAGTTCATTTTCAAATCTGGCCGTCCACATAAACGCCACTAGAAACGTTACTACAAAACGGCACTCGGAGCCGGCCATTTTTATGACACCGCTCTGCTAAATATTTGAAGTCGAGATGGCCGTTGCGCGTTTGTTTATGAATTACGGTTATTGCAGTACGCTGGGGCGAACTGCAAAGAATGCTGGGGCACACTGCCCCGCTGTCTGGGGAATTATTGTTTTCCAATGTTTATGACACTGTTTCGATTTCATAACTTGGCGGAACACGGGGACCCCGAGTGCACGTTTTTAATTTATCAGCCACTACATCAACCGAGATATGCTAGCGCCGTCTCACTTTGGCTTGTTGGGGGACATGTGCTGTGGTCCTTGTTAGAGTTGGGCGACAGCCGGCGTAGAGCGGACTGCATTCCAACAAATCATATCGCACGGTGAAATGAAAAAAAGTATATATCATACGTAAGATCATAATACCCGACAATAAATCTGTTCTGGTTGTTTAAGGGGGCTTCTATTATATCGTTGCTGTTGCTTCTCTCGCAGCAATAATAATGCGTTTGTTATCCCGCGCGGTAAATCACATTAGACGGTAGCTGTCGGCTTGCAACACATGTGCACCTCTTTCCCCTCCTACCCGCGTACAATGCACTGAGAGTGATTGATGTGCAATAGTGTACGATACACTTAACTTACAGCCGCAGGATATATGATACATTGAATACTATATATATAGAAGAGTTATTGTTATTTTTCGATGTTCTTTGTAATGGTACTAATAATTTATTTCATGCAGTTTTATTAGGGTTGTAAAAAATTTATTATATATTTTTCTGATTGCAGTAAGTTTTTTCTGTATCATATTATCCATTAATTTAGTAGTGATCTAATTTATTTATTTTATAAATATTTATGGTTTACAAAGCAATTTAAGCTTGTTATAAAAACTGCATTTTAATGATACAGTTTATGAAACATGAATATTATACTCTTATATTTTAAAATAATATAAAAATTAATGTACCAAGGACTATAAATTAATATAATTAATGTTTTTAAATACAAACTGAAATATTTTTATTTATTATTTGGTTTGTGTGTTTAAATGGTTATTTTGTTATTGCAATTTAAAGTTGAATGTAAGGATCATAAATGAAAGAGTTAAAAAATATGACTGTGATATTGATAGGTTAAAAGAAAAAAATAATAGAGTAAATCAAATAAAAGCACGTATGTGTAGTTTCCCAGGAGGCTGAACGAAAGCCTATAAAACAGGTAGGAATGGCATGAGGTAAAGTAAAGAGGGCTAAATGCGTAGTATCGCACGCCGATGCGCTTGTGTAATTTACACGCGTTGTAATAAAGCGCATTAACACCATAAAGCAGCCTTACGTTAATGGGCGCCGACGCGAACACCAACGCCACCGCACCACGTGAGAGGGTAATACGTTTCTATTACCGGTGCAAACTGTGCGCAAAATACACCCTCTCTTGCTGCCACTTCATACGTCTTCTTACACTGTTATATACGGCAGAGCAAACGGCAACGTATCGTATACACCGAACACGACGCCGAGCGATGAGTGTGTTCTTCGTGCATGTGTTGAGTTAAGAGTTAGGGGAAGAAGAAGCACTACTCTGTCCCGCCGCACAAAATTGCTTTCCATATAAATATATTGATGTTATAAATTCTGAAAAAGTTCTTTTGCTCTCTCCCTGTTCGACGTGCGAAAAACGGCTTTGTACTCAAATACAAATTCGTGTTACACTTTGCAGGTCAGGATTTACTTTATAAATATTCCAAAATCAGAGCCGGCTTCCGAGTTTTATTCGTACGTTTTCAAATCAACAATTTCTTATTGTTTTCATTTAAACTATCTAATATATTTTTAAACAACTTAAAATATAAGCTTAGTATTTACTTGGAAAGCTAAAGATTACATCTAACTTAAGTACAATATTAACTACTAATCTTATAAGTCATATTTCGTAAGTTTGAAAGGGTGTATCATATATTTTCCAAATAAAAGGTTTTCTAATTACATTGGAGGAAAATTTAAACTTAATTGATGTTTTTGGGAATTTTCCAATTCAGAAAGATTTAATTTTTTGTTAATAACTGTTTGTTGAGTTAACAGTTAAATAAATTTTGAAGTATTTCACATGATTCTCATGCAAAGCGTAAATAATTGAAAGATGTTTTAAAAACTGACAATATCTGACAGTGGAAATGTTAAAAAAAACAATACGTGATCATAGGAAACATCAACAAGTTAAATAGAATATTCAAATGGTAACGACAAACAAAATAAAAGATGAAACGCGAAGAATAAGCAGACAGACCACTTAACACCATCACTCCTGTAGCATTGTCGTAACTCTTTGCTTACGCTACCGTTTATTTAAACATTCAACTAGTATTTATTCATCGCGGTTAAACACAACAACGACGGACGGAAAGAATAAGAAGAAAAATATGGCAGTAGAAGTAAACCATTTGTTTAGCGGTGCGGTGCTGATTGGTTCGGCGCTACTGCACGACGCACTACAATCCGCTACAGCAACACACCACTAATGGTCAAGTACACATGCCACTGTTGACACATCACCGGATGCGTTAAATTCTTTCCCACTGTGATCTTGTTGCTGGCGGCCGCCCGTCGACTCCAACACGACATGCTTTATACTCTTATGTGGGTTAAGACCCTGGATTTATTTAAACATGGACTGATACAAGTTTCTTAATAGTCACTACTTAAAAACTTTTTACAGCTCTTTTATAGCTACTTGTATTTATTAATTCGGTAGCTCAATGTCCAATTACTTTCATATCAAACTTGATGTAACTACTGGAAATCCGTTGCTGTAGTTATTACATGGAATTTATTTATCTTTATTATTCTTTTATGGTTAAATTTAAATTGGATATGTATGTATGTATGTTCAAGCTATTTTAATGTTTTACTATGTTCACATAAAAATATTTTCCGTTACATTTTCTACTTAACACAAATCATACTCTTATTTATATTAACAAATTAATTTGTTTAGTATTTAAACATTTCTTATACAATTTTTTGTGTGTTATATTTATAAATTTAAGTCAAATGATTGTGAACTTAAAATTTTTAGAACTGGATCTTTTTTTAATAAGGTGGGGGGGCAATTTGAAAGTCATACTCAGGGCACAATAAGAAGTAGTTACGGCCCTGTGTGCCATAATTCTATTTGAGGCACAGAGATATTTATAAAAATAAATTTANATATATATATATATAGTTGTATAGGTCGATAGAGAAACTAATAATAAAAGATATTATTTCTTAAATCTTTTGTTATTAGAATGCTTAAATTTTGCACTGTATCAAAGTTGAAGCTCAAGTCGTAAAACTTATTTTAATCTCGATAGTTGTTTGAATTCTCTTAATTTTATTGTATATAAAGGACAATTGTATTATTGTTTGCAGGATAGCAAACAACTTAGAATATATGTATTCAGTGATATAAATATCATAATATTGTAGAAAATATATATGTATAAGCATATAAACAGTGAAAGCAAAGCAACGGAAGGAAATATAGGTGATGCGGGTTTAAGGTAACGCAGGACTCTGGTCGGTCGTCAAGTTGACACGACGTCACATACATGGACGTCGCGAACTAGAGTGTGGTGGTGTTGAAGTAGCCCTATGAGGCCAGTCCCCAGCAAACAGGCAACGATACAATAGGATGCTCATGGCCAACGGGAGGGCCATACGGTCGCAGCCACTCACGGCACCTAAGGCAATAAACTGCCAGAATAACCAGACCAGACAGCACACCAGAGGAGCCAACTATAAACATAACAAAACTTTTATATTCGCACTCACACGGATGTACGACACAATTTTTATTAAGACACGTTCCGCTGGTTGCCATGCCGACGACATTCTACTGTCGTTGTATTATTATTATACGACAGTATCACACTGCTCGTTGAGTGGTTGGCGTGGTTTATGTTATAATGAATATAATGCTAATGGTAAATGAAGTTGAGATGAGATGTGTTCAAGTGAATTTGCTGCTTACATTATTACATTACTTAACTTATAGCTGCACCACTCTTTTCTAAAATAAATCATACGCATATTTCACATATTCGATTATTGAAACGTGACATACATTACACACAAATAAAATATTTATACATTGATATCCTTTTAAAACATACCAGATCACGATTCCATAAAGTAATAAATATTTATCTTCAAATACAATAAATTGTCAATCCAAAAACATGTCATATTTTCTTTTATTATTTATACTAGAAAATTTAAAGAATTTTAATAACTTAAAGAAACGAATAAATTTAAATGAAATATTTCAGTTTAAAATTTTTATGATAATTATCAAGCAGTAAAAATTATTCTAAACTTAATTTCAATAAAAAATGACTATAATAAATAACATAGCGTTGACTTTAAATGATATTCTGCGTGACCCTACAAATATTTTAAGTGTAATTTCATGCGTGAGAAATAAAATAAATGAGCATGTATGAGAAATGATATATAATTATTACATTTAATTTTAATTACTTAATTAGATACATTTTACAAATGGTCAAATGTTTCGCAGAACTCTTAACTCAAGGATGTGTTTTGAACCAGTTACGAAATAAAGTTATAATTACAATTATTATTGTTACAAATAAAGCTGTAATTATTATTTTATTTGGTTTAGTAAGATCCTGTATCTTAAAAAATTACATTTTTTATTTTATATTTTACCTTCAAGCGGTCACGTCGACTCGAATCGACCTCACTAAACACATTTTTGATTATAAAATCGTTCATTCTCTTTACATGTATTTCCATCTTTGGTTTATTATGAATCCAAGAAACAAATTTCTACCCTTACCAGTGCGTCCTGAGGCACATAAATAGCTTTTGTTTCGGGGGCGACGTAGACATTGAATAGACTACAGACGCCTGTCGTCGAAAAAACTTATTTCATAATCTCATGAAACTTTTTAATATAATATTATGTATATATAAGATTTGTGTCACCAAATTGTTTTTTATCTAAAAAATAATGTCTTTATGTATAATTAAACCTAAAATGAAGAGATAAAATTGCCGTTTTTTTGATTACTTGACCTTGCCAAACTTTGACTTTATAATTTTGATTTTATTTTAAAATTAATGTCAACAAATAATTTCCTAATCTAAAGTCTAGGTATAAGAAATATATAATATTTGTATTAATTAGTTTTCTAAATGTCTAAAATATTCAACAGATCCTTCAAAGCAACGCGCTACCGCTTAAAAGTTAAAAATGATATATTGTTTTTTCGTTTTTGTGTAAACTGCAATAAAAAATCTTTTTTCATTTGGTTTTTATGTATTTCCGAATTCGTAAAACTCATTAGAATTTCAAATAATTTTCTAGCAATACATTAAATTATATATACGACGATGATTCAAAGAAAATCAAAGTATTAGTGTGTGGGGAGCAAAGAGGGATAAAAGCATGGTGCAGTGCGGTAAACAGCAAAAGAGGAGACAATGAAGCTATCTATCACTGCGATGGTAAAAAGACGAATTGAGTGCCGCTACCTATTGATGCAGAACCAAGGTTGTCTTTTGTTGAACAACGGATATAGTGTGTCGGTTCGTTGGAGCTGCTACTTGGTGCTCTCACCGCAAGCTTAACTTATTTATAGCTTCATTGTTATTGCTATAGAGAGGCGTCAGCAGCCGCGACGTAAAGTGCCGATCAACCTAAACCAAATCAGCTACAGCCAATAATTGTGACCACATAAACCGCAATGAAGTACGGATGATTGTGATGTGGTTAGCAAAGTAACTAACTTTCATCAAAATCTCTATTAAGTTTCAACAAATCCACTAAAAACACTCAACATTGGAAATAGAATCGTAATTCTTATTATACTTGTGGTATTTAATCGAATTTATTTTTCGATTACACTCACAATACATTATTACTAGAATAGCTTTGTGGTTTAAAATGCAAACAAATATATTTTATAAATTTATACGTTGTATTCTAAAATAATAAATTATTTTCGTAAAGATCATGTTTTTTCTTTATATAAAAAGTATGATTTTCCAACAAACATAAATCATTATTTATAAATATAAACAGACATGTTAAGTATGCATTATAATTTATATTTAAAATCGCTTATGGCAAAATTATTTTATAAATTATAGTATGCAAGTCTATTTTTATCATAAAAATATATTTTCTAATGAACAGAAGATAACAAGTTTCAATTATATATAAAGTTTCGACGCTTAAATATAAAATAAAATAGATTAAATAAATAATAAGTTTGATAATTTTCTATATAAGAACCAATAATCAAAAACACCAATTTCAATTGTCTATTCTTTGATATTTCATAAAAAATATTTACAATAATGTTATTTCCTAAGTACAAGTTTAAACTTAAGTTTAATTTAACTTTTATCTAAGTTTAAACTCTAATCATTATTAAGTTTAAATTCTTTTGATTTCATGATGTTTTTTATTTTAGCGTACAAAAGTAATTTGACGTGTCAAAGGAAAATGGGAAAAAATATTTTTTCTTTAAATGATTACTTAAAAAATTGATTCAGTGTTAAAATTTCACAAAAAGCGGAAATAAAATTTTAAGACCTTAGTATTAATATTCAAAATTATTTATTTTTATTTATTAATTATACTTAATATTTGAGAAAAACAATCGTGAGCATTTATTTTTATTTGATAGTTTAATGAACTATTTCTTTATTGTCTTTAAACGAAGTTTAAGCGATAAAAATCGCGCAATTTAAATTAAACTAATTTGAGGAAACCCTAAATATATTATTTCTGGATTAAAAGTATTAAATCACCAATTATTTTAAATTGTGATTAATGAATTCAATGAACCTAGGAATGAATATTTATAAATTAAATTGAAAATCGTTGAGGAAAGATGAAAATATTGTTATGAAGCACTAGAAGAGTAAAGAGCCGAGTCCTGTGACTGTAGTGCCAATTAAATGAATGTGCACTCGCTTATTCCTTATGGCTGGCGCGGAAATTACAGAATATTTCAAGCACCACGATGCATCACAAATGCTGACTAGTTGATAATTAACAGCCACAAATAACATTAACTGACTGCATAAATTAAGTTCAGCACCGTGTTGACTACGTTCATAATATGCTATACCGAATAAGGAACGTTATCCGTCTTCTGATTTTCATCTCACTGTACATTACGTATAGATGAATGACTTTCGAAGATGATGATGCTTACTACCTTGTTGTACTGTTACCGTGTTGGAATGATTTGTTAGTTAAAGGATGTTGTAAATTATGTTTTTAATTTATTATTACTGTAACTGTTGATTCACGTAAATATGTTTTCATAAAAGAATAAACATAAATTTAATTTATTGTTAGTTTAAAACATTTTTTTCTTTTCGAGCTTCCAATTTATTATTTTAAGTATTTAGTTTCTAAGATATTACTTTTAATTTGTATATTTATATTTTTAATTGTGTCATGCCACATTTTTTCTAAAGAAATATAATAAATGAAATACTTTTTGTAAGCTTTGGGTAAAGAAATTTTTGACTGCAAACAACAAACATTTATGAAAAATTTAATAA
>NEEE01006228.1:32768-43616 GCA_002278615.1 Pogonus chalceus | reverse complement strand
TATATTGAAAAGTCGTAAATAATTTTTATTATCTTCATTTTGCATGCAAATATTTCATATTAATATATTGCAAAATGTTTATCAAAGAAAAATAATTACTTTTTAAAAATATAAATTTTAATTTACTATCGTAAAATTTATGATAGTAATTGAAAAATAATATTTATAAAATAAAAGTTTTCATATTTTTCCTATGAAAAGAAGTAGAAACAAAACAGAAGAATTGAGGTAAAACCAGAAACGGTTGTAAAAAAAATTAATACAATTCTTTTGAAATATCATATTAAATATTGTTTGTTAAAAGTTTCATGGCCAAAGGGCTCCTGCTGTGAGCACACAATTGAAAAATAGAGCTATTTCAATTACTTGTATTTCAAACAGCACCCTACATGTAACAGAACAAAAACGAGAAGGCAAAATAATGAAAATTACCGGCAAACGTGTTTATATACCACCTACTTGGTTCAAAGGAACTAAAATAAAGTGAAGGGGTCTGGGATCCTATGCACGGTAAGCCAAGCAAGTACGGGTTGCTTAGAGCAACGGCATCGCAGGTTTCTCATTCTCTTTGATAACTAACACCCCGGCCGCAGATCGCCGTGTTATTGCTTCTTCTATTTGCTTGTCGTCGCCCTTTGTGCATTTACTTGCGGCTCGAGTTCCCGCATTTTCAATGCATAAACATTACCGCCCCGATTTTCAATGAAATGAAATTACAGCGTTCAATTGAAATACATCGACGATTGACGCAAATAAGTTTTAGATTCTAGATGAACATGCAAGGTTGCTTGTGGTTAGCGTTGCTGATTAGTTTCAAACGACTATACACTTTTGGTTTGGAAATGAAATTAAATGACTGTTGACAAGTTAAAGGATTTCGCAACTAATACATACTTTATCAGCTATTTGTTTTATACTCTTTACCTACACTTTCCTTATCTAGAAATTCTGTCACAAAGGAAATAGAAACCAAACCTATGTTTTTTTTTTGTAATTTATGTAGCCATTATATTGATATGTTTTTACAAAATAAAATAAATGTGAATTGTCATTTTTTTATAATTATTGAATAATTTATGAACCGGAGGACTTGTAATTTTTTATCTCCCCCAAATTTAGTAGGTATAATCAATATCTATGATCTATTAATCTAAATATGTTTATAGAAAAAGTTGCATGTAAATTTGTCATTAACAAAACATATATCTCCAATTATCATAAATTATAATTAATTAATTATACAGATGTCAATTGAAATGTTCCTGAATCCCTTTTTGTCATTTGTTCATTACCAAATCCCGGATCCAATTTATTTTGATGTTCTCATTAATTTAAATTCAATATATTAAAACCATGATCAGCTGTCACGGCTGTCATGAGCAATCACTGTACTTCTTTGTAAACGCGCGACAGACGCCGTGGAAGTAATACCCCCAGAAACGCCAACAACTACAGACAGTTGTTGACGCGGGTCGCGGCGAGGATTTGAGGGGTAAGTGATGGCGCCGCTGGTGGGGATGACCGCGCAGGGTGCGAACGAGTGACGTCACCTTAGAGGAAAGAGGGGCGTTCAAACAACATACCGCGATCTGACTCAGTTTAACAGCGAACATCACAGAGGAATCATCGCACTGGACCAACAATCTTCTTGTACCACGTGACAGTTCTGTTTACAGTTTATTGTTAGTTTTGTCATGATACAAGTGTATTTGTAAACAATTTCAAAAACATCTATTTGTGATTCCATCCCTTCTTGTGAGGTGTTTATGTGTATATTATAAGACTAAGTGATTTTTGTGTATTTATTAATTTTAAGATTAAAAGTGCAAAAAATAAGTGTTTGTTTGATTTTAATCACAATCTGGATATAAAAATCAAATTTCAACTATTTTGACGAAGAGAACGACGTCAAGATGTTATCTTCTGGCGCTTCAGCCAACCAATATCTTCGACCAGAATATTTAACACCGTTGCCCACAACGGTACGTTATTATTATTTTTATATTTTTAGAATGTAATTATAATAAAGTAGCATGTAGTAGACAAAAATAAATTATTTTTTATGATTACAACCTTGTCTTAGACAGTTAAAAAATTGCTTAAAATGATACTATAAATTATAATAAAAACGAAATTGTAAAGTATAAATCTTAAATTATAACGTGGCAATTAAATTTGATATTTAAATGTATAATTATAATTCCAAGAAATTATAAAGAAATAAAAATAAATAGGCAGCCGTATTTTTTACTGAATGACTATATTGCATGGATGATATACGCGGTAATATATTTGAATGTCATCTACCGAGTTGAGTAAACCGTCACGTAAACTAATCAAGGAAGCTGTACAAGTAATTATCCATGTTCATAGTGAGTACTTATTCATGTGTATATCGTATGTGTGTGTTGCTCATTAGTGGTTTTCACATGCTAGACCAGCTCCTGGTGCTTAGCGGTGCGTGAGTAAATCGAATCATAAAACTGTCATTTTTATACGGGAAATTTATGTACCGGATGTGAAAGAGCAATAGAACTTTTATATTACATAGTAATTTATAGGCCAATTACATTATTCTCTTGCATGGTAAACACGGTTACCGCTCGGCGGAGAGTCCGGCTCGCATGTTCGGCAGCACATCATCACTTACATGCTAATGACTTAATTATTTTAATTACGAGCATGATTCACGCCGCGTTTGCCACTGGATAAACCTAAAATGTATGCTGTTTCCTTCCCTGTCTTACCCGTTCCTGTGTAAAACGTAAAAAAAAAAATTAAAAAATTATTCCTTCGTGCACGTGAAAAAAACATTATAAAGCGTTCAAATACATTTTTATTGCTTTGAATTATTTAATCAACAAAATAAACTAATTTTTCTTAAATTCTGATACGTCTTAAGCTGACTATAAAAATAAACTTCCTTTGTTAAACACTCATAAATTTAAACATATTTAATAAATACATCACATCAATTATATGATTTTTTTTATTGAATTTTAGCGATAAATGTCTCCATAAATTATTTTATCATTTTACCTTGACTTATATTGTCGGTTGGAAAGGTGTCATATACAATAATAAATTTATAAAAGAAAATATTAGCGATAAGATAAATTGCATTTGCTATTTGCAATTTTAAACATATTTGTATAAATAACTTTATTTGCTTTAATTTTGTGTATACCTAAAAAAATTCATTTATATTGATTATTAAATTATTGTTTATTTGCAGTTATAGCTGCATCTATTATTTGAATAAATAATATCTCGTGGGAAAATTAAAATTATATTGTATATATGTATTTAAATTAAATTTTCATTANAAATTATATTGTATATGTGCATTTATATTAAATTTTCATTATGGTAGATTGTAATTTGAATTTAATTGATTTGAAATTTTATTATTTGTTATTAATAATTTATTTTTCTTTTATAGCTCGATGCAAAGAAAAGTCCATTGGCTTTACTTGCGCAAACATGCAGTCAAATTGGAGCCGATAGTCCAAATTCAAAACTGCTCCAAAGTTCCGAAAAATCGAAATCCAAATCAGAATCTTCAAGAGAAAAAGCATCACCTGCTACATCACAGCCAAGCAGTGATATTACTCTCAAATCTAGTTTCAAACCTTATGAGCCTACTATATCCAGAGATAAAACTGGATCTCCAGAAGATCGTAGCAGTACATCATCAACGGGAAGCAGAGTGAGAACACCCGTCGCTAGTAAAAATAACACTAGTACGCCACTGACTAATGGTACGCGATGTGCTAGTAATCATAGTGCCGTTTCACCTCGAGCCTCCCCCTCAGTCAACGAAAGAAAAACACCTGCGTCGGAATCAAATAAAAATGAATCCCATACGCCTTCAAAAATAAATGACGCCATCAGCAGTGGATCTACAGCTTCCACAACATCGTCCACTTCAGGAACAAAAACTAGTCCAACACCCAGCATTTTGACTTCAGCAAGTGAATTAGCAATGAAAGATTTACCACTTGGTACATTTAAACCTGGCTCTATTCCGGTATCTACTGCAGCATATTTAGGAGCACCTTATGGAACACCTGGTTTACCTTTACCAATGGATCTGATGGCTAGTAGTCTTATGTCACATCATGCATTAAAATCCGGTGCTCTTAGTCCATATTTAAGTTACGCAAGAATGAAAAATCCTGCAGGTGGTGACTCTCTTGTGCCAGTTTGTAGAGATCCATATTGTACAGGATGTAGTTTAAGCTCACATTTATTGGGTTCAAATGCAAATACAAAAACTGCACAAACGACCACTTGCCCTGCAGGATGTGCGCAATGTGATCATGCAGCAGGAAAACCCCCAAGTTACTTGGGGCATAGTCCAGCTGCCGCCGCGTATGCTCATGCTCAATTAGCCGCATTAGCAGCTGCATCACAATTACCCTATGTCTGTAATTGGATCGCAGGAGATGCAGCGTACTGTGGAAAACGATTTGGCACTTCAGAAGAATTATTACAACACTTAAGGACACATACAAGTCTGGCTTCAGTTTCCGAATCAAGTGCAGCCCTGTCTATGTTAAGTCCTCCAACTATGTCTGCCGCCCACCCTCTACTCCACAGAACATATCCAACACCTCCATTAAGTCCTTTGGCAACAGCCAGATATCATCCATACTCAAAACCGTCCCTTTTACCTCCATCTTTAGCAGCGTCGTCCCTTGCAAGTTTTCCTTTAAGTCATCCTAGTTTATCACCATATTTCTCACCTTATTCAATATATGGACCGCGACTTGGAGCGGCGTCATCGATGCATCCATGAAACTTGGGTACCGAAGGTCCCAAATGAACTAAAGAATTGTGGTAGTCTCAATTGAGACATCGCTGCTCCTAGTCGCAAAATTATATTTATATACTTATAAATGATTTATTGAGTCCTTTTGGAACATGTTCTGCCGTCAGTGTCGATTTGTGACGTTAAGTTAGTGTACCTGTTTATGAATGAACTTTTCGTGAGTGATCAAAACTGATTATGCAGTGTGATTTTTTGTAAAAAAAAAAATAAATATTTTCTTAAATCTACTCAGGACTTTGCGAGCATACCAAAATTTTAACAGATTGCTGTTATCCGCATGTCAAAATATTAAAGATAATAATAATAAACTTATTTCTTGTTGTACCCATCCACACATAAAAAATAATATTATAAATATAAAGCCATAGAATCGTCAGTTTCAACATTTTCATGTTGTAAGTATTGTGTACTAATTTATTTTTAATGGATCTCATTGAAAATCGCCCAATATTTCTTTGTTTGTTATACGTATTCTCATACTTCTTATAGCACCAATTGCAGCTAATTCTACAAAATGTCCCACAAATTTCTAATTACAATAACATTGCTTGTAATATCCGTGTTATGTACCTAATGTTTAAAGAAAAAAAAATTAAATTTCTTGTATACTACTAGAATTATACTTAAAAAGTCATATCGCAATGTATATGTGGGTATGTATAGATTATTGAAATTATATTTTATTGTTAAATTTGTATTTATGTGTTCTTATAAATCTCACAGATAACAAATTATAAATTTAGTGTTATTAATTTTATTATTTACCTATCCAAAAAATCTTGTTGAATTATTTTATGGACAATTCATAATGATGTTCGCGAATAAAAATATAAACATGATCACAAATCGTCTTTTTTATTGCCAAGTAACCTTTTCAAAACAGTTATATTACATGATACTTAATATTATTAGCATAAACAGATATTTTCTCATGAATTCATTAAATTGAAATACACGAATATTTATGGATATTATTCTCATATATAAACAACTTTCTTTCAAGGAATTTACTCACTTAATAAGTGTCATGTCACCTAAATTAATTTATTGAATATAAGTGCTTTTATTTATGACTATTTTTAATTTTTTCGAAAAGGTAAGTTTATTATAAGTAATTGAAATGATTTTATTTATAATTCACTTTCATATCGCGATGTATGCATGTATGGTAGCGTTAAATCCCAAAAATAAAGTGTAACTTGAGGGGTAGTAGCAAGATGCACGTATTTTATTAAGAAAAATAGGGAGATAGATAGAAAAATGTCAAAAGAAAGACGGAGTGAGACAGATGTAAGAAAGTAGCAAGCGTGAACACGGGACGTATTCATCTTGACAGTCAGGCAACCGTAAAGGCTAGGCGTCATCTTCTAGTCTAAAAGAGCCATCTATAACTGCTGGATTTTACGACTAGAAGTGAGGAGTGTGTTTATGCCTTTGACTGTCACATAACTTACGCTTTACGGCCATATAAGCACATTTCAAGCCCATCACATTCCATTATAATTAGAAGAAACAAATTTAATTTGAAAACAGGTTTCGACATCAGAATTGAGAATTTTTATGATTTTTTATCTACGTTATCGGCTAGAAATTATTGGGAATTATGTCCAAGTTAATGCTCTTGGACGGCTCGTAAACTCTATAAATATATTGCAGGTATAAAAACATAATAAACACTGGGATTTGAGTGTAAAGTTTACATTTTAAATGCCCGGTTGCGACGGCCGTGTAAATGGTGGCTGCTGTAATATAAAACCTTGACAACTATGAATAAAATTATCAAAGCTAAGCGGTTAATATATGTTTATTTCATTCCATTATAAATACAAAATATCTCACAATATTAGTGGGATTTTCTCTTCATTATTTCAACGGTTTTATTCTAATATTAATGAAACATCACCTTAAATTTATTTTTTAAATAAATCATTCATTTTTAGTTGTATCGCAATCTTAAATATTGACGAAAGGTAATTAACAATTAGATTAATAAATATGATAGTAAATTATAGTAGAATTTAATTTAATAATAATCTAGTCTATGTATGCAGATGTGTTATATAAATATGAGTGGTCATTTCAATTAAAATAATAAATGGGAACAGGAATTTCCATGATAATTGCATTTAACGCTTGAAATATTTAACATGCTTGAGCGAATATAATACACACATACTACATAGATATTTTCTTTTAATTTATATTCCAGTTTTTTGAGTATAGAATTTAAAAATCGGTTACAAAAGTTAGCTTTATGCAACAATGGAAAAATTAATTGAAAACCTTAACACGCATCGTGTTAATATATTTTCCAAACACAATTTAGTACGCAGTATACAATACATCATGGACACAATGAAGAAATGACACAACCCCGACCGTAACAACGATGAAAAATACTTCACACATAGAAAACGAGTAGGGGACATATACATCAGCCAACACAGCACAACACAACATAACATAACACAGTAAGTGGCTCAAGTTACCGTGCGAGGAGCAGATGTCAGGTAAAAACAGGCTCGCCGACAATGTACCCATGTTACTCTAGCCACTAGTTTAATTAATCTTGTGGTGACAGCCACTGACGGGCCACTTAAAATATGATCCGAGGTGAACGTATACACGTTGGGTCACATTTATTTGGGCAACAGTCATTCGACATGTTTTTTATTTTTTTCTTTTTCACTGTCAAAATGGATGCGCTGCTGATAATGGCTTTTATAACCGTGATGTTCATGTTTCTTGATAATTAATTGATGATACTACTACCATTTCTATATTTTACTACCGGGTTTTTCAATATGTCGCTTTATTCATGGTTATTTACACCTACACTTTGTCTATTATACTAATGTTATATTGGGCGTTGTGTTTAGAATAGTCCCGGTGTATAATGTGGATAATGTTTGCGATTAGATTAACGATTAGTTCAATGTGTTATGTCTGTTTGTTGTTTGCTTCTGAGTTCTGATGAAGCATATAGTAGGCTTTTAAATATTTTAGTTTATCGATGTTAATGTCATTTAGATATAATGGCTATTTTTTATTATTATTAATAGCTTTGATACCAGTTTTTTATTATATGTTAGTAATTTTATTCTGTCATGAAAGCAGTAAATTATATCTACAATAAATAAAAGAGAAAGATATTCACTGTTTTATGTCATAGAATATTTTTTATTACCGTGCATTTATTCTCTTTTTATGTTTATTTATTATACTAGTATCATTTCAAAATAAAATATAGTCCAATTTATAACAGAATTATATTTCTTTTCTCTGTTTTCTTCCCCAAACAACAACTTATTCTTTTAATTAAAATAAAATGCTTTCGAATATTTAATATGAATGAATATTTTTTATTTTTGAATTTATATTAAATATTAATAAAATTATTTTGAAATCAATGTATTCTTATATTATTATAATAGAAATAAAACTTTCTATCTGAATTACAATAAAATTATTTATAAATCATAAATAACACATTGACAAATTTGAATTTTCACATTTTATCTTAATGTCATCAGAAAAGAAAGTTATAAAAAATAAATTTATTTTATGGAATAACCAAACTTTATAATTTTAATTTCATTATTCCTTGTTGGTTGAAATTGGAATCATATATAAACAGATCAAATTTATAAGTTGTAGTGCAATTGAAAGATGAGACCACCGTGAAATAAAGTTAAAGCAAAAATATAACAGGCAACAATTTAACATCATATCATCATAGAAAATAAGAAAGTATGTTAACATCACAAATGAACAGACAAGCGTCTAAACTGCGAGACCGTCTGGTGAACGCCATGTAGCATCCAAGTAAAATGCGTTTAAAATAACGGTCATTAACGTGATTACCTGTAATTTTAGTTTGAAATAATTGGCAGCCGGGAACACCGATCCGAATGTGTATTTATCGACAGTGTATTATTAACACTGCTCCTTTACCATAACCATGGCAATTTCGCTGGCGACGTTACGACGGCATGGCACGTCTTTGGTCAGTGCTGTGCGGAGGGTAAAACGTAAGTTATGACAAAGTGCTTACGGGGTAGAGAGAAAAACGTTGCTTTAGTGGTCATCATCTCGTGAGGCGCCTTGCAAATGCGGCCCTTTTGCGTAGTGTGAAACACTTTGTAATTTTTACTAGGGCCGCGTTTAGTCCCTTGTTATTTTGGATCGTTACGTCAGCACATCCAATTTTACGAATATAAATGTGCATTTTTTTTTTCATTGTTCTTTTTTCTTTTATTTTAATTTTTTTTTTGTATTTCTAATCACTATATTTATGATTTATGAACATAGGTTCACAAATAATCATATTTAATTTTAATAATACGAGTAAAATCCATCAATAGGTTTAAACATATAAGTTAAATTTATTTGTCATGATTTTGTTTTTGAAAATAATTTAGTTTAATGTTTAATAATAATATAATTGAAATAAATGAAGTCTTAAACTGATGATTGCTGTTTGTACTCGTACATACGTAGATTGGTAATGAATTGCAAATGTTGGTAAGTCTGTTGTGAATATTTGTCCTATATGAAACATTGCGGCATCGTGCGCTTTGGGCTTTGGGTGGTCTCGCCTATCAAGTGCGGCAATGAAACTGACGAGACCGCCAGTACATGCTGTATGACAGGGCCTTTGTAAATGTTCTCTAATTTGACATCCTGTTTCTGGCTTACATTGAATCAATATATTGCGGTTAATTATTTTTGACATAAATCAATTTATATACTGAAATAGTTCCGCTTTCTTGTTGTTGCTTTCAATTAAGTGCACCAGGCAAATGTATAATACCTATAACTTTATGTTCAATTAATTTCATTTCAACTATAAACATTCATTTCTAGTATTATATTATAAATTATTATTTAATCTTTACTACTTCATCAACGATAAATAAAATATCCTTATTATTAATTCTTATGTTTGAACTGACTTTCGTTTTAAAATAGTTGTTCATTAAGGATCTATTGAGTAATAATAAAAAAAAAAATAATTATTTCTTATGCTTAGAAACATTATCTTTGAATTAGACTAATATTTATAGACGCTAATTGTACTTTATTCTAAAATAAAATCAAAATTATAAAGTCAAAGTTTGGCAAGATCAAGTAATTAGGAAATACAGCAGTTTTTTCATCTAAATGTGTTGTCTTCATTTTAAATTGAATTGTACATAGACACATTATTATTAGATAAAAAAATAATTTTGTGACGCTAATCTTACTTATACATAAAATAAAATCAAAGATTTTGCTGAGATCAATATGTTTTTTCTATGATAGGCGCGGGTAGTTTATTGGATGGCTAATTGCACCTGACACAAAACCTATCTTTTCGCCTCTTGATGTACTGGTAAAGGTGGAATTTATGTTAGGATACTAGAGATAGGAAATACATATAATGATAATGAATGATCAAGTTTATGACCAAAAATGGGTTAAGTGAGGTCTATTAGACTTAAAGCGACTGCTTAAAGGTTGAGTGACCTTTAATTGATGGATTTAGCTAATTCTTTTATTTGTTTTTACTGCTTTAACAAGGATATATAACTTAAATAGTACATCCTAGTTTACTAAGGTAAAAAAAGTTTTTAATAGTAACTTACTAAAAGCAAAAAAAAAAAACGTTACTATCTACTTAAAAGTTTAGAATTTAATTATTTGAAACCAATTAGAAATTTGCATAGTTAAGTATAGTAGACGTGTGTATTAATTCTTTTATAGGAAAAGATAAAGTAGCCTGTAATTTCTGTCAGTTTTTCGTTTCAACACCCTATATAAGCATACGTTGTCAGGTCAAGTGTGTATATAAAACGGACACGCATACAAATACTTACATGGAATATACATTTGTTAACGCGTTCATATGTATATGAGCCCCCGCTTTTACACATAAGTATATTCATTTCATTCGAACACGCATCATGCAAGAACTTATGTACTGATGAATTATAAACAACGAGAAGAAAGTAGAAAAAAAAAAAAAAAAAAAA
>NEEE01006196.1:21708-36835 GCA_002278615.1 Pogonus chalceus | reverse complement strand
TATTATTTAATTTATAAATAATATTTTTATAATTTTTGAAACAAAACAATTATAAAATTAAATAATTTTTAACGTAACATAGTTAATTAATTTTAATGGCACATTTATAAAATAATACATTTACTTTAAAGATACATTTTTAAATTTGATACATATAGATTTAATTTGAAATGTTTCAAAATACTGGAAAAACTTCACATTAATACTAAGTAAGACTACAATAAATTTATTTATTAATGAAACATGGTTTCTCTTTGGAACAAGAAAAAACATGAATATTTAACAAACAAACAAAAAAACAATTATAATCACATGAAAAAATTAAAGCAAATAAGCGTATAATACTTAAAAAAGATACAAATAATAAGTACATATTTCAATATGGCACTCAATCACAAAAAATGATTGAAAATACATTTATTTATTTGAATTAAAATATGAACAATTATTTCGATGAGTTGGCCAGGCTTCGTTCTGTGAAAAAAATCGTTTATATTTACTTTTTATTACGTTTATTTCTTTATTAATAACTTACCTGACATGTGAAGGAGCAATAATAGACAATTAAACAACCACTACAGTAATATTGACTGTCTTTTAGACAACGCGCGCACGGTGGTTCTTGTTGGCCCTAGGAAAAACAAAAAACAATCAGAATTTATTGAAACAACAACGTTAAAGGTCAGTAGCCATATTGAAATAGCATAAGTGACGTCACGACAGAATCCTGTCAAACCTTGATCATTACCTGTTCTTGTAGTTTAAGCAATCAGATTTCTTTAAAAACAATAAAAAAAGCTTACCTGTTTATTCGGGCTTAAATATCCGCTATCCGTAGATGGATTTCTAATAATAGATTCCTGGAAATACATCGAAAATAACATCCACAACAATTATTTAATCAATAAAACTTACCACTGTATCAGTTTGATCGGGTTTATCGCCATTTTGTCCTTGCTTCAATAAATTTTCCAAATCCGCGAGATCATTTATTAAAGCATTACTCGTAGTATTAAATGTAGATTTTTTATTTTCCATTAAATTCGGTTTGATATTCCATGTTGGGGTGTTATTTTCTTGATGTTGATTTCTTTGTGTTAAATTCAAGTTTGGAATTCCATTAACAATTGAACCTCGATTTGGATTTGATTGTTTCATGATTTGACTTGTTGGAACTAATTTTATTTGCGTTTGATTCGAAGTATTAACAGGACGTGTGTTTTCATTTGAAGAAAATTGTAATTGATTCGACATATTTGATTGTTGGAATGTATTAGTTTGAAGTGTTTCCAATTGTTTCATAATTTGACTTGTTGGAACTAGTTTTATTTGAGGGGGTTTCGACGAATTATGTGGGTATAATAAATTTGAAGTTGTTTGTAATTGTGTGGAAATATTTGATTGTTGGAATGTATTAGTTTGAATGGTTTCAGATTGTTTTAAAATTTGACTAGTTGGAACTAGTTTTATTTGAGCTTGTTTTGAATAATTAACTGGGTATATTTGCCCCTGGGTGTTCAAATTTGTAGTCGGTAGCAATTGTTTAATGCCATTTGATTGTTGACTTGTTTCAGGTTGTTTCATAATTTGACTTGTCGGAACTAATTTTATTTGAGCTTGTTTTGAAGAATTAACTGGGTACATTTGCCCCTGGTTGTTCAAATTTGTGGTCAATATCAATTGTTTAATGACATTTGATTGTTGACTTGTTTCCGGTTGTTTCATAATTTGCCTTGTCGGAACTTGATTTATTTGAGTTGTCCTCGGGTATAATTGTTCCCGTGTATTATGATTTACAATCGGCTGAGAATTATTCGATATTCCATTAATATTTGAATGTTGGTAAGCATTAGCTTGAATCATTTCCGATTGAGTCATAGTTTGTCTTGTCAAAACAGGTTGAGATTGCAATGTATTTGAAGTCTTAACTGAGTATAATTGATCACGAGTATCTAAATTCGAATTATTTTGAACTATTTGTGATTGTTTCACAATTTGTCTAGTTTGAACTGCTTGTACTTGCATTGTTGTAGATGGTTCCCGCGTGTTAGAACTTGCAGTCATGATTGAAACTGTTTTAGTTTGTTGCATTTGCGCTATAGTTTTGTCAACAGGACAATAAAATTGTTCTATGTTTGGATTAGATCGTATGTCCTGGAGATTTTGAGTTTGACGAATATTTCTTGAGGTCCTTGGTGGTTTATTAGGAATGTTTATTCCTGGATGTTTAGTTTGGTATGAGTCAATATTGTTTTTATAATTAAATTGATGAGTAACTGGTGCTTGCACAACTTGCGGTTGTTTATTAGAAGGAATGGGGTGATTTTTTGGATTTGAAGGATATTCAGGAAGTGCGGGAACAGATCTAGGTATTGGCTGATATGGATAAGGGGGATTATTTATATAAGGATCTAATATAGAAACTTCAGCATTTGGTGCAGTAAAATTATTTGGATATTGAGGTAAATTTTGGAAATCACCATTTGTTGAATATATTACTGGATATCCATATGGGGATGGATTAGTTTCTCTGGGGTAACTTTGAACTGAATTCATATTATATGGATTTGGAGGTGCATGATAATAATCGTATGTGTTACTACTATTATTCTGTTGATATACACTATTTTGATTATAATTTGAAACAACATTCGGTTGTTTCCAACTAGTTGTAGCACGATTCATTGTTGTATCTTCCGTTACGCGTTGAACTTCAGGTTGGAAATTATTCATTTGTTGTAATTGTTGCAATGGATTTCTTCCAGAAAAATTCATTGAAGGATCACATTTCGTAGTTTCTTTATTTAAAAAATTAGTCATAGCATCTCTAGACCGAATATATAATTGATTAGGATTGAAGGAAAAGTGTTCAGGATATGTTGGTAATCGTTGTCGTTGTTGTTGTTGAACTAGGGGATTTAGTGTTTGTTGTATTTGTGGAGCTGGTTTAGGTTTTTTGGTATATTTACGTTTTGGTTTTGGTTTCGTAGTGTTTTCATCAGTCTTATTTTTCGTGGTTATGTTTAGAGATGAATTTATTTCGGGGAAACTATTTGGTAAAGTAGTATTTACAGGGGGAGGTAGTTTTGAAAGGGGAATCGTTGATATATTTGGTGCATTTAATATTTGAGGTGGGGTTGTTGATGTGTTTGGTGCAGTTAATATTTGAGGTAGGACTGTTGATATGTTCGGTGCAGTAAACATTTGAGGCGCTCGTGCTTCAGGCAATGGAATACCATCAAGTAATCCAGAAAGCATTGGATTATTGTTAGTATTCGTTTGTTTATTTTCCAAGAGATTACTACCTGAAGATATCAAATTGTTCGATTTAACAATGAACGTTTTATTTCTTTGTTCATTGTTACAAGGAGTTATAGTAATATCATTTAAAATTCGAATATCTTTGGACTTTTTGGTTAATGTTCTACTATTTTCTTTCGTAAAACGATCAAACATTGCTTGATAACTATTCGCTTGTTCTTTATCTGAAGTTAAATAAGATTTCGTTTGATCTATATTCTCAATATCGATCATACCAACTTCGGTAACGGACGATACGATTTCTTTAATCGAGGTAATTATTTCAGGATTTGGAGTAATTACTGACGCACGTTCTATTATTGTATTATCAGGTTCAGTTAATAGTAAAGGTGTAGCGGTGGACACTTCACCGTCAGGTTCAGTTGATGATGAAGCTCCAGCGGTGGACACTTCACCGTCAGGTTCAGTTGATGATGAAGATCCAGCGGTGGGATCTTCACCGTCAGGTTCAGTTGATGGTGAAGATCCAGCGGTGGGATCCTCACCGTCAGGTTCAGTTGAAGGAAGTTCAGCATTGGAATCTTCACCGTTATTAATACACGGTAAAGAATTTCCGGAAGTTTTATTCAATATTTTAACAGGTTCATTATCAACTTTCGAAACTTCAATTTTTGAGTTAGAACGTTCTAATTTGATAGAAAACCGATTAACAATATCAAAGAAATTTTTATCTAAACTGCAGTAATTAAAAGAAAATAATTTTTGACTTAGGTAGTTAAATGCGCGGGATGAAATTACAAGATCAAATAAAATACTGCAATCGTCTGGGCTTGCTGAATTCTCCTTTAAGATCAATAAATGATACCGAATAAATTCGGTAATTGATTTTTCACTGATTCTTTCTGCTCTATCGGCCATGTGAATTTTAATAGATTCAATTAAGCTGTCGAAAAATAAATGTAATTTAAAACTGAACACTTTAACACTTTTTAACTTTAAACACAAGTTTTTTAAATATTTTGTGCGTTTTTTATTGAAATATTCTTTATCGCGTTCACTTGATAACGAAGCACTTTTGTAGTTGACGTAATTATTGAAAATCGACATGAAATCACAAGTTATATATTCCACGGCTTTTTCTGTAATTAGTAACTTCATTTTAGATAAATACTCACTTGAAGATAATTCATCTTCAAGGTTATTTTCGTTTGGTGATGAAGATGCTTCGTCGTTTTCTGAAGATGTTACAGTTGAGTCAATGTTTTCGTCTAAACCTATTGCTGAATCAATAGAAACTCTTATATCCAATAATGGTTTGTAATTCTTTTTATTATGTAACGAAGTTTCAGATTTAGATGCTTCTATATTTGAAGATGTTACAGTTTCATTGTTAGGAGACCCTTCAGGTGTTCTAAGAGATGTTGTTCTGTATTTAGATGTATATGAGTTAGAAGGTGCTTCAGGTTTTGAACATGTCTTAAGTTTGGTCGATTTTTCAACTTTAAATGATGTTCCCGGCTGAGAAGATTTAGATGTTGCTTCATGTTTAGAAGGAACTGCTTTAGGTTTAGAAGATGTTGCTTCAGGTTTAGAAGATGTTGCTTCAGGTTTAGAAGATGATGCTTCAGGTTTAGAAGATGATGCTTCAGGTTTAGAAGATGATGCTTTAGATTTATGTGATTCAGCTTTTGTTGACGATACTTCAGGTTTGGGCGTTGTTTCTTTATGTTTCGGAGATATTGTTTCAGGTTTAGAAGATAATGCTTCATGTTTAGAAGATGAAGATTTTGGTTTATATGATATATCTTTAGATTTAGAAGATGTTGATTCAGGTTTAGGCGATGTTATTTCAGGTTTAGAAGTTACCGCTTTAGAGTTGGAAGTCGTAGCTTCAAGTTTAGAATTCGTTGATTTTGATTTATATATTTCTTTGGAATGTAATGTTGCTTCGGATTTTGAAACCGTTGCTTCGAATTTCAAAGTTTTCGCTTCAGGTTTCGAAGCTGTTGCTTCAGGTTTTGAAGATGTTGCTACAGATTTCGAAAATGTTGCTTCAGGTTTAGATGATGTTGCTCCATATTTAGAAGATGATGTTACTGGTTTACATATTTCTTTAGATTTAGGTATTGCTTCAAATTTCGAAGCAGACTCTTCAGGTTTTGAAGATGTATCATTTTTAGGTGATGTTGTTCCAGATTTCGAAGCTGATGCTTCCGGTTTCGAAGATGTTGTTTCAGGTTTACGTGATGTTACTCCAGATTTCAAAGATGTTGCTTCATGTTTCGAAGATGTTTCAGATTTAGGCGATGTTGCTCCTGATTTAGAAGATGATGTTATTGGTTTAGATATTTCTTTAGATTTAGACGAACTTATTTCAGGTTTTAATGATATTTTAATTTTAAGAGATGAATCATCAGATCTTGAAGATGTTGCTTCAAATTGAGAACATATTGCTTTAGGCTTCGATAATGCTTCTTGTTTAGATGTTGCTTCGCGTATAGAAGACATTATTTTCGGATTTAATGTTATTTTAAGTTTAAAAGAAGAGTCACCAGATTTCGAACATGTCACTTCAGATTTAGAAGATGAAGATTCAGGTTGAGACGTTTCTAAATCTTCTCCATTAAATATTTTAGTCATTCTTTTATCTAACTCTTCATCTGATATATTTGAATTAGTTTTATTTATATCAGTGGATGAAGATGGTAATATTTTGTCTTGATCTTCATTTGAAGAAGTAGATATAGAATTGCTTTCGACTGAATCAGTAGATATTTTTAATTTCTTTTTCGATCGATGCCTGGATTTCTTCTTTTTACGTTTAACACTAAAATCTGCAGACAATCTATTACTTTCTTCTTCTTCTTCCGAACTTTCGATAACTATCACAACACTTGAATCATCAGAATCGTCCACTGTTAATGAATCAGCTTTTTGTGTTGAACAGGAAGGAACAGGATTGGATTTAAGATTTTTATTTTTAAGGAAATCACCAAACGTCACGTAAGGGGAATTCACAATCGGTGGTAAAATACTTCTTTTGTTTAAAGTTGAAATAACATCTTCATCACTTTCAATACTACTAAATAATCTTCGATCTTTTTCTTTCGGGATTTCTGAAGATGTTTCTTCATTTCGATCTTTCGATTTAGATTCTTTACAACGTTTAGGTGAAGAAACATCCGAACAACTTTCAATCGAATTACTTTTCCGTCGTTTCTCTGAAATTTCTTCATGAAAACTACTTCTTCTTGAACTTATCTTCTTTGGTTGATACGAATTATCATTTTTATCACAGGTTTCATTGGTATCGCGTTCAGAATTTGATTTATCTTTTTTATCTGAATTTATTTTAGATTTATTATGTTTTTTCAAATATTTTGGATCGTCTGATTTCTGATGCGTAATTTTAACCTTTTTATCTGACCTTTCATGGCATTTTAAACTCGTTTCTTTCAAGTTTGTACTTGAACATGGTTCTTGATTAATTTTATCGTTAGTTTTAGTTTGTTTTGTCTTATTATTATCTTTTGTTTTTTTATTATTTGGATGTAATTTACATGGTTCATCATCATCACCAAATAATGATATAAGAGTATATGATCGTTTTTTATTATTTTGATTTTGATTAGAACTGTAATTAAGTTTTGTTTTTTGAATTTCGTGACCTTGTTTTTGAGTGATTTGAAAAAATCTTACCTTGAATACATTTTTATTTGTTCTTCCGTTAAACGCTGTAATTTTACCACTAGTTGGGAATCCAATTGATGAAAAACTTCTTTGGAGTTTTTCAACGCTGTAACCTGGAATAAAATTTAATAAATAACAAGAGACTCAGTTACAAATGTACGTGTATTTTGAAAATATAATAGAAAGACATGTTATTGATATAAATTTCCAGGAAAATCCTGGTAATAATTATTCCTGGAATATATTTCAACATTTGAGCCCTTGTTATTTACTATTTATAGACATTTCTACGAGTGCATTGTTAATATACAGCACTTGCGCTGAAATCTGTTCACAATAACTTCGTTAAAGCGTAAATATAATTATGTTTAAACGTATTTTTATAAATTATTTTACTAGTGCTTTTAAAACATGAAATAAATTTTTAATTTTCACTTTTTAACAGTTAATTATAAAAATGTTTTAATATTTTTTATTTGCAATCGGTAAACCTGCATTGCAAATTTTCCTCGCTAATTAATAATTAAATTTAATACCTTCAAAACTGTTTTTTTCTTTTTACGTAATTTTCTACGCGCCATTTTTATAAGAATTGAATACTAGCACTTGTGTTTCTACCGAAAAACTATACAATTATAAAATAAAATCGTTGATAACTCGAAATATTTAACCTCAACTTTAAGTGGGGGAAGTTCACTTATTTTGTTATCACCACCACAAGCGGAAATATGTATATAAACTGTCATTAAAATACAACAAATTCATCTTCGTATCACATAAAAAATACCGGAAATTATTTTATCAATTATTTCTTTGTTTTTTGCAATAAGTTTAAACTTGTGCGTTATATAATAATTATATATCAACAAGTTTCAACTTGTTTTATTTATATTTAAAAAAAGAGAAATGCATCTGATGCAGTATTAATAAACTGAAAAAAATATTAATTTTATTTCAATCTTGTTGTTCTAGACATTTCGAAATAAATAAAAAACAAATGAATACTTTAATATCTTATTATAACTTCCATTTCTGTAAGTGACAAGTATAAACCTGTTATTTAGTTATTTGTTTTGTTTTAAAATCTGCCTACCTTATAAAAAGCAAGTTTTTATTAAAATTTTAAAGATATGATACAACTCGATATGAAAATATGTGACTTTATTTATTTTGATGAATGAATAATAAATAAACTAAGAGGAAAATTGCCTATACGTGGTCCAATACCTTGGTATTACGTGTTGATTTGAATAGTTAACATACATATAAGAAATTGATCCATTTTTATTATTTATTTATGAATTGAACTATCACATCTTAAAACAATGAAAGTTTAAACATAAATATTTGTAAACAAATAATTAATCACCTGCCAAAACAATTGATAACATAATTAATATATAGATAATTCTAAGCGGAAATAATATTCAAATATTTTACATACTAAACAATATTTTAAATTCATTAATTGATGAGTAAAACAAAAATTATCTTAAAATTCAAATTAATTAATAACTTTTTAATATAATTTTTCATATTAACTGCAATTTTTTGGAAACAACAACTCGATTCATAACCTTATTTTATAATAGCAACTGAAATTAATTTTATTCAAAGCTTACTTAAAAACAAAAAGTGCTTACATTTAAAAAACAAATGCCACTCAGTTTTTAGTTACACTGAAAAATGCATACCTTGCTTAAGGCAAAAATTCTCCTAACAAAACAATCATATCGCTTATGAATGAAAACTGATATTCTTTATATCACACATGCGTTTATATAGATTTATGACTTACACCCCGCCGCCTAAGATATAATAATAAAAATATATCAACATAAACAAATTACTAATATTACTCGTATAACCGTCAACTTAGTAGTAATTAGTAAAATACGTTTTGAGTTTTAATAAATTAAATATTAATTTAATATAAAATTATCTTTTTAGTTTATTTAGTTCATTTCAAGATTAAAAAAACAAATGATAAATAAATTTTAAAACTTTTTTTTTACATCATTACAAAATTGCAATTAATCATTTTTATTTTATTATCAATATTCAGCATTTAATTTATCATGTACGTCAATTAATTTTTGTTTATAAGCAATTTTAAATTTCTGTATTTTGGCAACAATGATAGTTTAAAACTATAAAAGCCGGATCATGATATTAATTCTTTCATTTTATCGCGAGGATGGTTCTTGTTTAATATATTGTATAAAATAGAATTTTTGAGATAAACTCAAGTAGGCTTTAAAAATAAAAACAAATGATTAAAATTTTTCGGATTTAATATCACTTAGTTTTATCCAAAATTGCATTTATAATATGCAATTAAGTGAAGTAATTATACAAAAGAAATATTATTATCAAGCAGGCTGGTAAAACAAAAATTATTATTTAAACAAGTGAACGATTTTCAACATTAAATATTGGAATAATTTTACGCAAATTTATAGTCAATAAATATATAATTTAGCAGAAAAGAAAAACTCAAAAAAAAAATGTTAACATCAAGTAAGCATTGTTGAAACAAATGATGGAAGATTTTCGCAATTAAATATCACTTAAATGCATTTCTTTTTAATTTGCATAATATTGTCTTATCAATAATTTCAATCAAGGAAATTAATAAATCATACAACTACAAAGAATTTCAAGTTTTGGAAGTAATATATCAACACTAGCTTAATGACTAGACTAACAGATATTAACAAAAAGTCTGCGCTTAAGTACCTTCGATGGCATTTTAATATGCTAATAAATTGCATAGAATACAACAATTACTTGCGTAAATATTAATAGCTCTAGGGCACACATTCAACATATCAGACTTCCTATAACACACGCAAAAATATATTTTGTTTACCATAATTGAATAATTTAATTTCCGGTATTATTTTGACAGCAAATAATTAAATAAAAACATTTTTTCTTGTCCAAATACTTTAAAATTCAATTATTAAAAAAACAACTGAATAAAAATAAAATAAAGCTTCAGTTGTTTACAAAGCCTACTATAAATAATAAACAAATACACATCGGTTAACTGCAGCAACAATAATTAAAAGACGGCTGAATCATATTTTAATCTTAAAAGAATGCAAGTTCTTAAATGAAAATTCAGTCATAACAAAACTAATACTTAAGTTATAAACACGCCGAAACATTTAAAAAACAAATTCCAACAGAATAAGTAAATAAATCACGATTCTTTTTAAAAACTTACTAATTCTCGATGCAAAACATAAAATATTTTAATAATACAACATAAAAAACATGCACTTCCTAGTTAATATTTTAAAAAAATTAATGACATACCGATTTATAAAAAAAATATCTTCTAGATTTTGAAGATTTTAATAAAAAATCTGTAAAATCTTTATTCCGGAACTTTAAATCCATTTTATCACAGAAACAAACTTAACAAGCACATGTGCATCAGATGGACTGCAAGTCCAGCGCTCCAGCGTTTAACTATTGGTGTATATAACTATTTTTCACTGAAACAGTTCAAGGCCCCCTGGAGAGGGGGCACATCATAAAAGATGTTCTTTTTTGTAATCTTGAACCAATGCGATGAACCCGCCTCCAACAATATGTCATTGCTTTTAGTAAAAAAAATGTATATTGACGCAAAAAATACAACAAAAATACTTATAATAATCGAAAATTTTATATTTAGAGTTAGTTTTTTCAAATATAACAAAACATGCGTAATAATACACGCATTTGATTGGTCCGTAAATATTTCTACCAGCCAATGAAATTTCATAACAAATTAATATATGATAGGTATGATCTGTTTGTAACAAAACTTTAATACAATTTATTTCAAAAGTATTGTCAAATCAACATTTAAAACTCTGAAATCCTTCATTAAACATATATTTATTTATTTTATCCGTATTTTTAAATATATAACAATTAAAAACCAGGTTTTATTACAGAAAATATTTAAAATAATTTATAATTAATAATTAAAATAAACGTACCTGCATTAAACACAGTAAAAACTTATAAAAAATATTAAATATATACTTTTTTTTTTATAAAATTGCGCGTTGTCAATAAGACATACAATAGTATCAACTGTTAATAATAAAATAGTTCTAATTTTGTTATCATTGTTGCCACTATTCTTTTTTGTTTTATTACCTAAATCAAAGCAACAATAGAATTTTGTTTGTACTGTGCATTTGTTTTATTTAAAATTACATTGTTGTTAAGAATGACATTAATATGACATATTTTAAAACAAAAGAATACATATTTTCATAGATATACATATATATATATAAATTACCAAGTTTTGGTGTAAGTTACGCCAACTTGATTATTTGGTTTCTGCCCTTGTGTTAAGGTAGATTGCGCATTTAAATTTAAACTGGAGTCTTTCCCTTGATACAACGGCACAGATGCTCCGAGCGAAGCGCTATTTGGTGCACCTGGTGTGTTGGTACCACTGGCATGTAACGAACCGCCACTTACATGCTGGTACCCTAACCCAGCAGTTGTTGAACCTTTACCAACTTCACGGAAATTCGGATCAAATGTTTTCGTATGTGATGCAAACGCGTTGAGATTATGCTTTGGCGTGGTTAATAAATTAACATGACCTTCAAGAGTAGCTTGCGTGCCAAATTTCGGGACATGACTCGCTGATGCAGATAACCCACCAAGTGGCGCTTTGAAATCTGCTCCACCGCTGTAAGTAATCGGGCTGCTATGTCTCTGGCGGTTAAAATTTTGTGATAAAGAACCCCATGCAGATAAATCTCTCGTTGGTGTTTGATATATCGGAGCTCTTAATCCAAATTGTTGGTTATAACCACCAGTTGGTAACCCTGATATACCTCCAAAAACTTGTCGTTTGGCGCGAACTAATGTTCCAGGTGGCAACACTTCAATTGGAATTAAAATTTCTTCTTCGTACGGCTGATATTGTAACACATCTTCTTGGCATAATGCCAATGTTACTATTGTTGCAATTATTACAAGTTTATACATGTTAACTTTATTAGTTTTACGTTAAGTATGAATTAAATACAAGACGATTTGTGCTTTTATAGTAGTTTGAGGCAATTTTTTATTGTGAATTGGTTTCTCCAGCTATTAATAAATTGATTTTTGTTATTATTTTGATAAGAGGTACTTTACTTTGTACTTGTTCAGGAAAATATGTAAATAAATAACATTTTGCTTAAGTTATTTACAATTTTGTAAGATAAAGAATAGGATTCCCAGTTAATTAATTTATTTATAGAATTATTTAACTCAAAATTGTGTAAATCTTTTGGTGATAGGAATAACTATGCCTTTTACCCTGACTAGCTTTGTTATTTACAGCAGGGAAAATCAATAATTAATACTCTTTACGGGACTCGCGGGCAAATTACTTGAATATGTTAATAATTGATGATAGTTTTTTACGAATATTAAGTCTGAATGCATTTGAATTTAGATATGACGATACAAAATGAATAATTTTATTAATTAAAAGTAATCGTAAAGCATAGATATTATGCGCAATACCTAGCTACTTCATATAATGCCGATGTTTGATAGTTAAAGTATAGAATACTTATTTAATTTGATACTTATACATTAGAGGAGTTAAATAAAACAAATTTGTTTAAGTTTAGCAACTTTTTTAAGTTGGCGACATTGATGGTAAAGTAGAATTTAATAGCAGAGCTTATTATTAAAGTATTTAATTTAGATATTATGTATAATAACTAGATATTTAATATAATGTCGAGTTTCGCTATGAAAGTACAGAATATTTATTATATACTATAGTGTACTTTACAAAATAAATATCTACAAAAATGATTCAAATTTATAATTTAAGATTTAGTAACTTTGTAAGGTTGGGAACACTTATAAAAAATCATGTTTCGTTTAATATTTTATTGCCGATTAATTTGAAAAAGAAAAATAAGATATTGCTCAAATTTGTAAGAATTGTTATTCCTAAACAACAATTAATTGAAAATTGTTACATTTTTTATATTAACAGTTGGCGACATTGATAAAAATTAAAATTTAATAGTTTTTATTTTTTAATTTAATGTTTCATTACTGATTAATTTGTATAAAATATGATATTCTCGGTCAAATATGTTAGAAACTGTCACTTCTAAAAAACATTTAATTGAAAATTGTTTTTTAGTTACATTTTGATATTTAAAGTTGGCGATATTGATTAAAAAATTTACTATTATCACCGAATAGTTTAAAATAACATTATATTCTGCATAAAATTTGTAGTAAATATACCAGAAAATCGTTTAATTAAAATTAATTCCTTTTTTTTGTATTTAAAGTTGGCGACATTGATAATTAAGTTATAACATAATGGTATATTGTTTCATTGCCGATTAATTTGAAAACCAAAATAATATTCTTTATAAAATTTGTTACAATATCTTTCTAGAAATACATTTTTTAAATTAAAAGTTGGCAACAATGATAAAAAAGTTACAAAATAAATTGTTTATTGCATATATTTAATTAATATCTTACGCTGTTATGTGAAATAACGAAATGTTTTATATTTTAGTGTTTGTAGTAGTTATTTTATGAAAAAACTAGACATTTTATGAAATAAAGGATTCTACACTTGTATAAAAAAAGGTGTATTATATCGGGGCGCTTTTATGGGGCTTTTTTTATGGGGTAGCCCATTAGAACTCAGCAAGCTAAAGAAAAGCCGTAAATAATATATATTTGTCAATTTCCAGAGGGGGTTCCGAACCCCCTCGGTGCACTTCAAAGAAAATATCACTTTAAGTTTCAAAAGTGACAAAAAAAATATTAAAAACACAATTTATTATATTATCACTAACATTTTTTATTCTAAATAACTACAAAACTATGAACACTTATTCGAAAAACTCAGAAAACGGTACTTTTTTGAAAAATTGTCCTAAAGCCGAAACATACAAACCACCAATTAATTGATTAATCGGTACTTTAATAATTTCATTAATTAATCGCCAATTTTGATTCGCAAATTCCTGGAAAATCCTTTCTTGTTCTTCGTTATCTCCAAATATTTTTATTATTGGTATCTCCATCTTTTTGGCAGTATAGATCATTTGATATCCAGTTATTTCCATATATTCGTTTTTATTTCTTTCTGTTAATTCGAAATCTATATGAATATGGAAGGAACAATCATCTGAAATGTTTTAATTATTGATTAATTATAAATTTGATTAAAATTTTTGGTGGTTTATTACGATAGGTTAAGTTTGTAAATCCGTTTCCTGAAATTGTTGTTCCTAGAAGATTTGCGTTAACGTAACAATCTCCAGATATTGTGAACAATGGTTGGGTGTATAATATATCTATTTGTTTCTTTTCCATATTGAACCTATGGAGAAACCCAAGATTACTGGAAAATACTTGGTCGGTTTTTGTTTCATTCAGTTATTTGTCTTTGTTTGATTATTGCCGGAAATTTGTTTACCTGCACTAATCTTTTTAAAAGATTATCTCTCTGTTCTGTTTATATATTTTCTTAAGATGCTTCAAAGAAATATTTATTTAACAGGATGTTCATTCATAAATTGAAATTATTTTTTATATTTTATAAAATTAAACAATCAATTCTAGTATCTATGTATCCAGTTTGTCCAAAACGAATCTAATAATTTTGATTAAACGGATTACGAGTATTTTGGGTTAAAAATTGATTTCAAGGAACAATTTTTTAATGCCTTTTTACAGTGAAGATATCGAAGAATTATTTACAAATATAATGAAAGAAATTAATTTGTTACAAGATATCATTTTAAACAATAACCTTTCTGATAAAAAGTTCGAAAACTAAAAAAAGCGTTGAAAGAAAGAGCAATACTTAAGCAATTCTATAAATTAATATTAATATCATTGGTAAACATCACAATGAGTACAAAATATACATATATGACAAGCCTGTATGTATCATTTTCCAAAATTAAGAATCCAATAGTTATTTGTGTATTAAGAGCGCAAAGTGGGACATTGTCGAATGAGAGATTGTTGCCGCGCGACTTAGGAGCGCGGCATTTTCTTGAAACAATGTTCATTTGCGCTCGAAATACACACAAAATTTTTTCTACAGTCGCCACAAACTTTAAGAGATATTTGAAATTTGTTTTTGGTGTTACTGTGACGTCACACT
>NEEE01006196.1:0-11564 GCA_002278615.1 Pogonus chalceus | reverse complement strand
TTTTTTAAATGATGATTTTAGTTATCCCTGTCATATAAAACCGTGACTGAGAACTTTCAGACTGATTTTTAATAAATATTCTTATATTTTAAGTTTTACCCTTTTCATCATTTATAAGAAAAATATTTTTGTTACAGATATTTCTACGCTATTGGATTAGTTTAAATATATGTATTAAAATAAATAAATAATTTTAAATAATATATTTTTTATCTGTTATCATTAAACCTCTTTAATAAATCCTTTCCTTTATTATCTCATGTATATATATATGGCGTTCAGATATGTGGGGCGGAGGAGTCCGCATTATTAATATTAGAAAAATATTAAATAGAATTCGTTTTTTATTTTATTATATACTTTAAAATGTACATTATACGAGTTTAATAAGATAAAAATTTCAAAAATATCTGTAAAATACATGGAAATCTCAGTTTTTTGTAGTAAAATACCAAAATATTTTTCTTATAATTGAAATTAATTTATCTCATATTAAATATCTTCTTCTTCCACCCAGTAATGACATTAGTATAACCTAAAAATAATACACGTGCAAAACAAAAACAAAGTGCTAACAAAATTTTATAAAATGGTTGAAAGTCAATTGTCTTCGTTAGAAGAATCATTATTATTTAATTTCGAAGATGAATTAAACATCACAGATAAACCCAATTACATTCAAGATATTTGGGAAGGTAATTGGGAATTAATAATAAACAATGATTTAGTTAAAACTATATTAAATCAATATAAAGAACCAGTTGCTATTAAAGCAGCTATCGAAACTTATAATCAAGAAGAAGCATTTTGTATTGGTGTTGCTACTTTATTATCATTTATACAATGTAACTTTACTGGACCAATTTTGTCTGCAACTACTTTAGAATTCCTTAATGCATTTAAAATTAACGATATAAGTAAAGAATTAATGATAGATAGCGAAGAAATTGATGTTAATATTGAAAATGCAGAACTTTTATTAGTAACTAAATATATATTTGAAAATTCTTCCTTAAATAATTCTAACATACTTAACTGGTGGTACTTACGATTTATTATAACCTATCAACAATTATTAGATGAATGTAGCCCTACATTATTTTCCAAAATACAAAATAAGTTAACAGCGTTAGATGACTGGCAGTTAGACAATCGTTTAAAAGCTAAATTAAACTTAGAAATATGTCAGTTATATTTATTATTCAATAAAGTAAATGATTGTGAAATATTTATAAACAAAGCGAAAGACTTATTAGGTATGAGACTCGAATTATCCGGCGAGCTTGGAAAACGCACAAAATTTCAACAAAATAACATCGCTCAAATTGTTTTGAAAATACTCTTAAACGACGAAGTACCACGACCTGAAGTTAAAGTTTCAGTTGTTCCAGAAATAATTACTTTAGATGATGAAGTACGGTTAGATAAAATTGAGTATTGTAATAATTACACGGCTCCTAACTTACCAGTAACCGAACAAAATGTGGTTTTAACCACAGTTCAATACATGCAACGCGCGAGACCAAAAGATGAATTACTCCGAGAGGAAAGCGATGCGTTTTTATCAGCAATTTTACAACAAAATAACGTTTGGGGAATTCGATATGTTACATTATTACTTCGTTGTTTCTTAGAGAGTTATCATAAACGTACAGTCGAGCGATCTTTATCACAAATTGAACTTTTGATATCAAATATAAATAACGAAGAACCTAAAGCTAGTTATAGACTAAGCTCAGTTTGGAGTACTGGATTAATTCCGCAATGGAAAATAGTTACACATATGGCAAATTTAATGCTTAATTTAGGATTAGTTAAAGCATCTTTGGATGTATTTTTGAAATATCAACAATGGGAAGAAGTTATAGTTTGTTACACTATTATGCAATTGCGGCATAAAGCCGCAGAAATAATCCAAGATCAAATTTCACAAAATCCGACAGTTAAATTATGGTGTTTACTAGGCGATGCTACAGATGATTTAACATGCTACGAAAAAGCTTGGGACTTATCCGAACATACAAGTAGTCGAGCTCAGCGTCACTGGGGACAAAATCTATTCTCCCGTAAGGAATACGTCGAATGTATTCCACATTTACAAAAATCCCTTGAAATAAATTCCTTACAAAGTATAGTTTGGTTGCGACTTGGGTACGCCGCTTTAGAAATAGAAGATTGGAAACTAGCTGCGACTGCTTATCGACGGTATACATATTTAGAACCTGGCGGTTTCGAAGCATGGAATAATCTCGCGAAAGCTTATATTAAACAAGGCGAAAAAACTCGAGCTCATTTCGCATTACAAGAAGCTTTAAAATTCAGTTTTGATAACTGGAAAATTTGGGATAATTTCATGATTGTTAGTGCCGCAACGAATCAATTTTCAGATGTTATTCGTTCGTATCATCAAATTTTAGATTTAAAAGAAAAACATTACGACCCAGAAGTGTTAATAATGTTAACAAAATATCTTTTAACAAATGATATTTCATCGGACGAGTTACAACAAAACCATAATAGATTATTAACTAAATCTCGAGAATTATTTGGACGATTATCGTCTATTTATCCAAATGAGTCGCGCATTTGGGAATTATATTCTGATTTAGCTCCAACAGCTGAGCTTAAATCGCAGAGATTATACCGCGCGTATAGAGGTTTAGTTCAAGGTGATTGGTCTAAAAATCCTGAACAAACTGGACAAGTTCTTGAAATGTGTAAACGCTTAGGAGAGGCAAATTTGGAAGCTGGAAAAACTAGTAATACATCAACAGCTCGTTTGACGCTAAAATCAGTAATTGCGGCAGCAAAAAAACAACAATGGGAACAATATATTGAAATAACAAATGAATTAGAAACTATTTTAGAAAAAATAATGAAACTTTAATTATTTTTATTATGAAATTTATTAAAATCTGCACAATTTTTACATATATAAACAACTTAATTAAGTTTGATCACTTCGTAATAAAGAAATCGGTGAAGATGTAGCAAATTCTGATGTTTCAGCGGGGTTACTATTAGTGATACTATTTGTGCTATCATTTGGATAACAGCCCAAATCACTATCAACTCCGCTTTTCTGTTCTAAAATACTGTTATTTCCTAAAAAAACAAATGTATATAATAAAACAAAATTTAAACCAATTGTTTTTTTCAAAACCTACTTCGATCGTATTCTTTTAATTCTTTAATATTATCGAGTAATCCTTTTGCGAATTTAAACTCGCATAATCGTTCTACAAACTCGTTATGACAAGCTGCATGCAATTCTCTCTGTAATAAACAATAAAATTTAAAAAAATATTATTTATTTATTTAGTTATATTACTTACAAATTGATTAACAATTGATTGTAAATCATCCGTTTGGTCTTTTTGAATTTGCATTGTTTCAAGAGATTTATCAAGCAACATTTTACTTTTTAACATATTAATAAAATCTTCGTGGCAGGAATGAGTTAACTGAAGCGTATTATCGGATAATAATGATTGTTTATCTTGTAACGCGTACATTATTTTAGTTTGTTTATTATTTATATTATATTGATAATCGTTTATTTCTTTAACAATATCTACAAAACGAGTTACTTTTTCATCAATTTTAGCAGTTAATTTTGCGCATTCTATTGCTTTCTTTTTATTCTCTATTGCGTCAACTTCTCTTTTTAATTTAATCATTTTTAAATATAAACTATGTAATGATTCTTCGTTATTCATTTTAATATCACTCGACAGTTTAATTCAAATAAGTGACTAACAGTGTTGATAACTTAATAAAATATATTTATTACATATTACGTAACAAAGTTATGATTTATGATTGAAATTAATGTTTAATTATGTTTTAATTGAATAAGCGTGATTATTTGTATTGATTTTATATGTTTTTATCGGGTTATACTGCGATTATACTTTAGAAATGTAGTAGGAATATTTAATAAAACAATGTTACCAATAAGTAACTAAAAGTAAAAGAAAAATTTTGGCATTTGAAACACTTGTCATCATCATCCCAAAAATATTCAAGAAAAACGCAATAAAATTGCCATATTTTTAAGATATGGCTTCGGGTTTAGAACAATTTGTAAATAATGTTCGAACATACTCATCATCAGGTATTTTATTAAAATAATCAAAAAAATTACTATAAATTATTGGTTATGTTTCGTTCATAGGAAATTTTCGAGAATTATGTGAATATTTAAATAAATCTACAGATATTTTAGTTAAAGGAGGTCCACATTTAGATACAGTGCTAGAAACTTTAGACTTGCAACAGCATTCGCTCGGCGTTTTAGCAGTTTTATGCGCTAAATTTTCATTACCAGCGCCTAGTTCACCTGCTCAGGATAATAGATTACAACAAGCTCAGGATTTTATTAACGGTTGCAATGGGGAACAAGTTCGACTTGCACCTGATACTTGTAAAATCTAGTTTAGCATATAACGTGACTTTGAAAAATTAATGAATAATTCATTTTTAGTTGCTGAACTCTGTCATATGGTAACTGCATTATTAGTCGAACAAAAACAAGCAATGCGGGGAATCTCTTTATTGCATAAAGCTATACGTAAAATACAATTATTTGATTCACAATTAACGTCTGTACATGCTGATCTATGTCAACTTTGTTTGTTAGCGAAATGTTTCAAGCCTGCTTTACAAATTTTAGATATCGATATTACAGCTATTAATCAAGAGGTCTGTTTTTTGTTTTGTTTATTATATAATCCAACGTACTATTATATAAATATATGTATTTTAGGGTGGACAAATGGACGCAAAATACTTTCTTTTGTATTATTATTACGGTGGTATGATTTATTTAGCTGTTAGGAACTTAGAACGCGCCTTATATTGTTTCGAAGTAGCTATTACGACACCAGCACTTGCAGTTTCTCATATAATGCTTGAATCATATAAAAAATACATACTTGTATCGTTATTATTAACTGGAGGTATTCAAAATATCCCGAAATATGCTTCACAAGTAATTAGACGATTATTAAAACCTCTTTCGCAACCGTACCATGATTTAGCTAACGCGTTTAGCTCAAATAGTAGCACGGAGTTATGTGGAGTTGTAGCTAAACATCAAGAAACGTTTACAAGAGATCATAATTTAGGATTAGTCAAACAAGTTGTTTCTATGCTTCATAAGAAAAATATACAACGTTTAACAAAGACTTTTTTGACGTTAAGTTTATCGGATGTTGCTAGTAGGGTGCAATTAGCTGGACCTGCCGATGCTGAGAAATTTATCTTACATATGGTATGTCTTATTTTTATATATTAACATACCGTGCGCATGTTTAAACTCGTTTTAATTGAAAAATAATCAAGATCATATCATTAACGTAATGTTAAGATAAGAAGTTATTAATCTAACATGAAGTACTTGAGAATATAATCGCCGCCACGAAACAGTGTAATTATGTAATCTTCTACGTTTACACGATTTGAAACATACACCGCATAAATAATTTTTCGAATAAAGTTACGACATACTTATTTAGAATTATTTCAATTAAGCGTTTAAAAGATAATAATGTATGTCGAAATATCTGCTTATTATTACGTAATTACATTGATTCGTGGCTCCGACTATAAATGGCATAAATAATTAAATAAATTCGATTATAAGTAGTATTAAGTAACATCTAAATTTGAACTAACATGAAGTTGAGTTAACTTCGCGGAACGCGCATGTTCAAACAAATATAAACAAGTAAAAACAAAAGCGAATCGAAGTTTTACGTGAGTATAATTTAATTCTAGATCGAAGATGGTCAAATATACGCGACAATTAATCAAAAAGATGGTATGGTTGTATTTAAAGATGAACCCGATAAATTTAGCGGACCGGAAGTGTTACGGGGTCTTGAAGCACAATTAGCTGCTTGCGTAGAATTAGATAAACAAATATCACAAATGGACGAGGAAATTCAAGTAAATCCTCAATATGTTAAAAAAGCTTCGGGTGCCCAAGAAGACGATCAACCTAGTAAGACAACCTATACAATGTAAATTAGTAAGTAACTTATCCAGTTTGTAGAACATCTCTTATTTAAGAAACAAAAAAAAAAAACATCTGAAAAACTGTAATTTTTGAAGTTTTTGATATTGAATTTAACATTAAAATATTTATGTCACTTTAATTTGTTTTTCTTTGCCTGTTTAACCGCGATTTATAAACCACAGGTAGTATCTACTATTTAATTTTTATGTGTAAGTTGGCAACATTGCTTTGCGGTAAAATCTAATTTTACGGCCAAACACGGAACAATTATAAATTACAATTATTTTATAAATAGTAATAAAAACTACAATGTATGAAATAAAATAAAAAAAACATTATTTTTTAAATAAATATATTTAAAACAAGTGTATAATTATTTATGACATTATTAGGTGCATATTAAAAATAAAAAAAATGGAATGCACTTTTAAGAATACTATAAGTTAACTACAGGAAATTATTATGTAAGCTTCTGGAAAAAGAAAATCAAATATTTAAACACTGAAGCACATATATTCATTTGTTTTTCAGTGTAATAAATAACGTTCTTCGATTTTTCACGGACTTCTTGATAATGGCGGACATATTCCGGCCATACGCATTTATCGAAATATCCAGGTACATCTGGTGGATCGTACGTTCGTTTCTTTCGCCTTTCGTAGCAAATATCACGGCTTAACGTTAAATAAAATTTAAAATGACATATTTCATCAATTGGTTGATAATTAAATATCGATAATCCTTCAATTAATAATATATTTATGTTGTATTTGGCAAGTTTATTTTGAATCAAATGAACATCGTTTTTAAATACTTGTGTTTTTTGTTCGCATCGTTTGCTATTCCATCTATTAAATTCTTCAATGACTTCAGTAACATTTAAATTCATTATTCGATCGCCTGTTAGCATTTTTATATCAGAATACATTTTTTCCATGTCCATACTTGATAAAACTTCCCAATTAAAATGGTTTAACTCTGGTATTAAAATGTGTTTATCGGAATCTTTTGGGTAAAAATAACTATCTTGTGCAATTAATTTTATATCTGGCAATAATTCTTTTATTTCACGTGCTAATGTTGATTTTCCTCCACAAGTAACACCACTTATTCCAATTATTAACCACTGCGAATCCATAATTACAGAACTAGATAATATAACAATAGAAATAAATGTTAAAATATATTAACGGATAATTTATTTCGTTTTGTTAGTCGAGGAAGTTAATAATTACGTAAAATTAAACCGACCATGACCCTTAATTTAACCTATATTTGTGCAATCATATTTACAAGATTTTATCTCAATTATATTTTTATTTTTGGTTTGTTATCCAACTTAATTTAACATAAAATACCTATTAGTTGTTAATTTATTATCTTTACCAGTGTAGAATTTGTTTACCGCGAGTCACGTAGGGATATATTTGTTTAACTATTGGCAATACTGTTATATATTTCATAAAAAATTCGTACTTGCTAATATATCTATTTTTTCATTATATATTTGGTAGAATTCAGTTTTGACATTTATCTTAGGAAGTGTTGCCAATATTTGAAATAGTTAGTTGGAAACACTGAAATTTCAGTGTGTTTCTTGTCATTTTCTATTGAACAATCAATAAATATTGAATTTATTTAAACTAATTAAGTTTTTTAAATTTAAAAATGTTAAAACCAAAAGCTCTTACTCAAGTTTTGAGTCAAGCTAATACGGGTGGTGTTGAAAATACGCTGTAAGTAATTTTAAAACGGTTTTTAATTTCTATGTTTACACCCTCAAATTTTACAGATTATTAAATAGAGAAGGTGCCTTATTAGCGTACAGTGGCTACAAAGATAAAGATGCTAGAGTTACAGCTGCTATTGCTAGTAATATTTGGTCAGCGTATGAAAAAAATGGCCGTAATGTTTTTTGTAATGACCGGCCACAAATGATTTTAATGGAATGCGCTGATGGGAGAATTGCAATTACTCAAGTAGCTAGTCTATTGTTATGTTTATATTCTAATAAGACTGTTGGTTTTGGGATGCTCAAACAAAAGGCTAATGCTTTGGCGTTGTATCTCGAAGGTCCTTTAAAACAAATAGCAACTTCCTAAGTTATAATTAATAATCTAATACAAATACTTTATTTTTGTGTATATAAAATTTAATTGTATTGTTTTCAATAGATTTATACATTTGTATTTACTCTAAAAATATAATGTAATTATTTATGTTTAAGTTTTTCTTAAATCATTTTTCCTTATCAATTGATAAATAAAAATACGTATAATAAATAAAAAATATTTATTTTATAAATGGAAAATTATAAATACANTAAAAAAAAAATTGAACAAGGGCTGATTTATTGCTGTAATGCAGAACAAGTTAAAATTTTGTCATATATAAGCCGCCATTGGCTATAAAAATTCATAGAAATTTATACATATATATGCATATTTATAAAAAAAAAAGAAATGTTATATAACTATTTTTACATCAAAACTTCTATTATATGAAGTATTATTTTGTATATTCACAACAAAATGGTCCTTTGTTCTATTTATGTATGATTTTTAAAATGAATATCAGTCGTGGAGTTTTATAATTTACATACGAGAACCTTTTTGTTGTAGCACCTTCGCCCTGTCACTAGGCTCCGCTTCTTTACCTGTTTGTGAGGTACCATATTCTCTACTAACCACGCATAAGAATTCCGCGTGTTCATCCGCTCCGTAATTATATTGCGAGCCTATATTTACTAATTGTTCAAATTTCCAACCGTCCGACATTGTTGACACCATCTGAAACAAAAAAACATCGAGGGGTTTGAGGTTAAATTTGTTTACAAGTGTAAAACAATTGAATAAGATAGCAAATGTTTTCAGAACAATTGAATGTGACAGCAATTGTTTTATAAACAAATGAATGTGAATTGTTTTTACCTGCGTTAATTCGTCTTCATGACATTGTAAAACCCGGTAAACATGTTTTTTATTATCCCTAGAAGGACATGTGTCCCTCTGACAAATTCGTTCTTTGACTAATTTAATAAGTTCGGCTACATTGTAAAATTCTGCTTCTTCTAATACACCTTCTTCAGCTAAACCTATATTTATAACTAATTTACCATGTCGTAAATAATTCAATACTGGCGAAAAATAGCTAGGATCTCTATCAATTAGATAAGCACCACTTTCGTCCTGTAATAAAACATTTTAAGGTGTAAATTTTAATTTTTCGGGAAAGTAATTTGATTACTTACTCTATCAGATATAAGATCACTGTCTTCTTGAACTAATCTATAGAGGAAGGAATTTGGGTCTCTAGCTAAAGTTGTTTTTGTTGTTAAAAAACATGTGCCCCCTACATTTAATTTTACCCATTGATTACTACCATTTTTTATTGGTGTTTGTTTGTGATCTACTGAATTTTCAACACACTCAGCCATGTTTGTTGTAGTTTTAACCACAAGTATATTTATTGGTAATTGCGCATGAACGATTCAAAAATGTTTATTTGAAATATTAGCATGTAAAATAAAATTTAATTTAAATGTAATAATTTAAAATATATTTTCATAAATCGTTTGATAACTCCTTGAAATATAACAATATAACACGTTTATTATTAAGAAATCATTTATTTTACTATTAAAAGGTGAAAATTAAAAAATAGGGCCAATTATTAATTGTTTAAACAATATTCAATTGTTATTATTTAGATGTTTCTCAGTTTTTTTCCAAGTAACATGGAAAAGAAACACGATTTTTTTTATTGTTTTAAGTGATTTACATAAAAAGATAAAAACACAGTTGATAATAATTTATTATTTAGTTATTGAATTATTATTATTTCACAATATATTCAAATATAAATAGCTAAAATTCCATAGTCATGACACAATAAAATAAGTCTGGGTTCGAGATTAAATGCGGCCATATTACAACTTTCACCAACGTGAAATTGAACTATTGAACATTTGATCAACGGAATTATAGAAAAGGGTAGTTTTATAAAATAATGCCGGTGAAAGTGGATATTACTCCGCCTCCACCGGCTAATTCAAAACAACCCGGGGTAACAAAATCTTTACTTTACAATGGATCTAAATTTCAAGGGCATCAGAAATCTAAAGGAAATTCGTACGAAGTTGAAGTTGTTTTGCAGGTTAGAATTATTATTTCTAGAATAGATTTAAGATAATGCGTAGATACTTATATTTTTATATATATTTATTAATGTTACATTAATCTATAGTATAATACATGCAAATCAATGTATATTATTAAAATTTATTTTTGACAGCTCAAATGCAACATATGCCAATTGTTGACAAATTGATTCTAATTTTATACACTGTTTTGGCATTTGAATATAATATATTAATCATTTTTTCAGCATGTAGACGAAGAAAACTCATATTTATGCGGATATTTACAAATAAATGGCCTGACAGATGAATTTCCTAAGTTAACAACATTTTTTGACGGCGAAATAATCAGTCAAAAATACCCGTTTCTTACACGAAAATGGGACGCAGATGAAGATGTAGATAAAAAACATTGGGTTAATATTAAAATATATTAAAAACGTAATAAATACGTTAATATTTTTATATTTTTAGAGCAAATTTCGCTCTTTTTGTCAATATGCAAAAACATTTAATTCAGATACTTTTGATTACAATGCCTTAGCAGATACGGATTATGTTTTTATGCGATGGAAAGAACACTTTTTAGTTCCAGATCATACAATTAAAGATATAAATGGCGCATCATTTGCTGGTTTTTATTATATATGCTTTCAGAAGTCGACTGCAACGATAGAGGGATATTATTATCACAGAAGCTCAGAATGGTTTGAATTTAAATAAATTATATTTTAATTTAAAATTCTAATAATTTTTCTTTTAAATAATTTCAGGTATCAATCATTAAATTTAACCCATGTCCCTGAACATAGTATCCAAATATATGAATTCAGGTGAAATAAATAAAATGAATAAAAGTCTGAAAATTAGTATTTTATCATTTAAAAGGTTTTTGAACGCATGACAGGCACATATTTACAAATAAAATACTTTTAACTAATAGTAAAAAGCTTTCTTAAAATTTTTTATTCATTACTTTTTTCGTTTTAACGGTAATGGTTAAATATTTTTGCTATGCGCTTAAATTTGTGTTTTATTTGTTAATATTTGTCAAGAATTTTATACAAAAAAAAAAATAATACTCAATTTTTGATTTAGTGAGTTTGATATGAAATTTTTATCAATTTTTAATTCCCCAGTAATATTAACATTAAAATATTATGTATAAATGTATAAAATATAAATATATTTTTTGTTTAATATTATGTCTGTAAATTTAATAAATTATTTTCATTTATGTTATTGTTAATAAGTAAATTGTGATTAAATAAAGTGAAATTCTTATTATTTCCTGCTTTTCATTTTTTTCTGAATAATAACCATCAAGAACAAATGGACTATAAATAATAAACCAGCTATTGGGCAACATTCATTTAGGAAAAATAGTGTACTTATCATGAACTA